>BGPR01042720.1:0-13167 GCA_013235015.1 Araneus ventricosus
CCCTAAAACACTTACGTAATATACTAAAAATAGCTATTATTCCCTTCACTTTGATCACGTGTCTATCTGTTAAATCCCTACCTGAGAAAAAGCAGGGATTTTCTGTGTGCTTTTGGCTTAAAAATTTCAACTCGGATGTACGTTAGGGTGGGCCGAAAAACACTTTTTTTCGAAATCGCTATTCTAATAGTGCGGAAAGGGTTCTCTCTGGGTTCAATAAACACGGTGTCAAATATTTTTTGGATTGGATAATATCTTCTGCCCCCGCATCGCACTTGAAGTTTGGAAATTTGGGTAAAAATTTGCAATTTTTACTCGGCGTAGGAAATAAAATTATTTTTCAATATTGCTATTCTAATAGCGCCGAAGAAGTGTTTACTAGGTTCAATAAGAAAGATGTAAAATATTTTTTCGACAGAATAATATCTTCTGTTCCCGCAACGCAATTGAAATTTTGCAATTTTTGAAAAAAAGGGCACTTTTTTTATGCGTTATAGAAATAAATCAAACATGAAAAATAGATGGGTACAAACACTGTTTATTGTTGTATTATAATATTTGTTAAGGATATTGTAACCATAGAATGTTATGACATGCCAATACCAAAAGTTTACTTGCACTTAATCATCAGGAAGAGGCTTGAAATCAGCCTTATTGTCGAATTCAGGTATCGGGAAAAGAATGTGGATCTAATGAACCCGTCTCTATTTTGAAACCCATAGACCTTAATGGATGCTTCTGCCAATAACTTGGCACACCGTTCCACTGCCTGTGTGTCACATGGCAAGTGAACGAAGTCCCATTCTGGATTTTTCTTATCACGCACAATGGATCTAAATAAGGCAGTGGATATATTACGGAGGATTGGTGGAGAAGTAATGGTAATTGAAGGCCAGTCAATCATTTCCGTATAGTCAGCTGCTTCAAAATTAAGTTATAGTGGAAAAAGACACGTACTGACTTTACATTGGCCGATGACTCTCTAGACTTAATTATACGTCGTGCAGCAAGTTCTCTGATGTACACTCTTTCATACTTCAACATACATAGCAAGATATTCTCAAGATGAGCAAAGAACGAATTTCTACAAATTACTCCATCAATGACGTCCTTGAGGTCTTGCGATAAATACCTGGATCTAGAAATAGCCACACATGCTTAGCTCAATATTTAAGCGAGTGTTTAGACTTTATATTAAACCAGTTTAGAGTGTAAACTTTCGTAACAAACTCAGCGATTTGTTTCAACTTCAAAGAAGAAGCTGGAGAACTAATATATAATCTTAGAACTCTGTTGGCTGTTATCAGCCAGCGTGAATGTGATAATGTACCAGGATTGCGTCTAGCCAGCTCATCAGAACAACGCTTGAGATATTTCTAATAAGTACATTTGATCCTTGCTTAAGTCGCGTCTACCAGTTGTTGGTAATTCGCCGTCAATAATTTCGAAAGTTGTAACTGGCAAAGTTTCACATGTAAGGAGCGCCCTCCCAAAATTACCAGAATATGATTTTGGACCATTTGTTGGCACATCCAACGTTTCAAACAGATGCCTCAGAGTAAGTGTTCATTAAAATGCAGGAGACATATTACCCACTGAAGAGGTTTACCAAGTTTCAATTCCAAACACTGAATTACACCGGATTTCCATCCGGTATTAACAGATGTGCCGTCACAGCCAATTGTCAAAAGCTGAGAAAGATCTCTTGTGATCCCTTCAAAAAATCCGATAATAGTCGTGAAAATCTGTCTTGCGGTGCCAAATGAGTAATGTAACGTGAACCCAGTTCTTCAATAAGACATAAACGTTCCTCTTTTGCTTTTCTCGTGTATCTTTTAGTATCTACTCTCTCCTCTATCAATGTAGAATCTTTACGACCATCGAAATACAGCTCCTTCAACGGTAATGCCTGAGCTCCACTTAAAGCCTGGAATTTTAAATCCTTTCTAACTTTAGCCTTTTCCCTCCGCAGCTTGTTTTCGTCAACCATCAAATCTGAGTTGTTGCTAGTTATGAGACCGACATCGTGAAGAACACTTTAAGGTCCGAGATGCCAAACCTGTCGCCAGCCACAGCAGTTGAAGGGAGGCCAAGTCGCACTTGTGATGATTCAGCTACAAACGAAGTTAATTGTTTGTACTTAGGATCAGTAAGAGGGATTAAACGGTTCGATGTTGATGGTTTGTAAGTGTTCAGATTTAAAATTACTTCAGATATATCTGAAGAACAATCCGTTTCTTCATCTTCATAATCTACATACTCTGCGTTAGGCGTTGCTTGTGTATGATTTAAATATAAATTGTGAGCCTTTCTATCAGCATTATCAGCAATATTCCGAAGTCGCTTCCTGTATGAAAAGACAAGAAAAAGTGTACTATTTTACAAAAATTTCAAAATTTCAATTGCGATACGGGAACAGAAGATATTATTCTATCGAAAAAATATTTTACACCTTTCTTATTGGACCCAGTGGGCACCTCTTCAGCACTATTAGAATAGAAATATTGAAAAATAATTATATTTCCTACACCGAGTAAAAATTGCAATTTTTACCCAAATTTCCAAAATTCAAGTGCGATGCGGGGGCAGAAGATATTATCCAATCAAAAAAATATTTGACACCGTGTTTATTGAACCCAGAGAGAACCCTTTCCGCACTATTAGAATAGCGATTTATAAAAAAAAGTGTTTTTCGGCCCACCCTAATGTACGTACGTTCCGTCACTCTCCCATAATAAAATGAAAATTAGAATATAACTCGGCCTGTTTCTTTTATTTAACGACTACAACAACGAATACATTTCATATATATATGATATTTTAATTTTTTAGCTTTCCTAAATAATCTTTTAATGACACCTCATTTTAAATACTTCTACTTTCATCATAATAAACACACTACAACTTTCTTTTCAAGTCACGAGTCTTTACAGGGGAAATTCCCTTTTCTGGGTACTTAAAGTTTGTGCGCATTCCTATCTGCCCTTTTTCACGCCAGCATGTAAGCGCACAACAACAACGCGCCGCTCAGGCGTAACCTTTTGAATACTTGTCATGGAGCTACGTAAAAACTGAATCCTTTACCTATGAAGAAATAACCTAATATCCTCAATGCCTGAATGAAAAAAGATTAAGCCAAATATTGTCTCTTCCATGACCAAAATGGACTACACTTCACCTTCAGTAAAGTATGATCTTACATTGAGTCGCAGGATATATAGACTTTCGGTGGAAACATAACAATGGATTTCGAGCTCATTCGTGCCATATAAAAGCCTGCAAGTATTAAAAATTAATAAATGCGGCTGTGTGTGTGTGTGTGTGTTATCTTCTAAAGTATTCTTTCTGCAAAACTATTTCTTCAAATAAACATCGACAGAAATGTGGAAACCCCGTAGATCAATGAAAAAATCACAGAGAAAAAGAATCAAAGGTCTCACTCCGCAATTTGATCAGCGGCGCCCCCACTCGCCATCCAAGAGAACTAGCCACTAGGGAGGATCGAAAAATCAAAGTGTGGATAAAATAATCGGCATAGGGTGCAAAAGTTTTCTTTTAAGTGCACTAGCATACATGTAAAATGTTTTCAACTTTGTTTAATATCTTCCGGTGTCCCAAGACACTTAAATATTTGCAAAAAACGATTTTTATGCAAATTTCGAATTAAAAATTAAAAATAAAAAACGCGTTAAAGAAACGATTTTACAGGGAGAAACGTAAAGGAGAGGGCGAAGGAATGATAAAAATACCAACAAAAATTGGAAAATTATCGTAATGAAAAAATATCGTGTTTGTTCGATATCACATTTTGTAAGTGTGCAAATTTCGATACATGTAAATGCTAAAAAGACATGAAAATTCCACTTGCTGAGCAATTGTTTATGAAAGATCAAAGATTAGAAAGTAAAATGGTTATTGGAGGAGTGGACGTAATTGCGACTAAAAAAAAGGAGAAAAGGGTAAACGAAAACAGATCGAAGACAGAAGAGAAAACGTAAAATGGTTAAAACTGATGCTGCTCTTGCTCAATCAATGGAGATACTTCAGCTCAACACTATGTCTTCGTTCTCGTATAAAGCTACGGATGTAATTACCATGGAATATCAATCACAAAATCGTTTAGATTTCTCTACCTTAGCAAGGGAATGTGATCGATACGGAATTTCAGATAGAGCAGTTGCTTCATTTGCCAGTTCTGTTTTACAAGACATTGGAATTGTACACGAAGGACAGACTTCGAATGTGGTACATCGCAATAAAATTCGTAGACAGCGTAAAAAGATTTAAACTGCAGTTGCGGAGTCTACTAACTTAACAATGTCTTGGTCTCTTTTTACCGGATTATATTTCGATGGGAGAAAAGACAACACAAAAGTGCTTATTAAGAAGGACCCAAAGACCACGAAGGAGGAGCATTATACTCTTGTAAAAGAACCTAACTCTGTGTATATCGGACATGTTACTGCTGCAACAGGAGGAGCTAAAGCCATAAAAGAAGCGACACTCAATTTTTTGTATCAAATAATATGCAATTAAATGGGATAACAGTAATTGGATGCGATGGAGCAAATGTTAATACTAGACACAAGAGAGGTATTATTCGCTTGATGGAACTGGCCTCAATAGATCATTACAATGGTGTATTTGTTTGCTTAAAACAAATGTTTTACCTCTTCGTCATCTACTAAATTATTTGGATGGTGCAACAACTGGTCCTAAACAATTTTGTCGACCAATTGTTAAAGCAATCAAAACCTGCGAGGCTCCTTTTTCTTCAATAAGTGTGGATAATATGTCAGATAATATAGATAGAATGGTTCTCAGCAATGATCAGCAATATCTATATGATATTTGCATAACGATATCTCGTGGTGAATGTTATTCTGACATGGCATTAAGAAAGCCTGGTACAGTTTCTCACTCAAGGTGGCTAAAAATTGCAGGTAGAATTTTAAGGTTATAAGTCGTCACAGAAAAACCATCTGACAATCTTCTCATTCTTGCAACATATATTATGAAGGTATATGCAACCTGTGTGGTTCCATGTCAAGACAAAGCCCTCCATAACAGAACCAGCGCAGCATATTCGGAGACTTATCTCATTTTCTAGATATTTGGAACCCAATTTAAGAAATATAGTAGATACTTTTATTCAATGAAATAGCTTCTTTTGTCATTCTGAAAATTTGCTATTGTCAAAGCTCACAAATAACAGAGAGAATATAAGATCTTTAGCACTACGAACACTAATTTGTGCTAGAAATGAAAACAGAGGATCATCAGAATAAGACTTTTTCAAGTACCAAAGATAGACTTTAAAGCAAAGGATTATTTTGCACTTATTAACTGGCAACACCAACTCTTTTGATGAATGTGTCATTTAAAGAAATTGAGGCCATGGTAAAAGTTAGAAAAAGGGAGGAAATATCCATGCCATACCCAAGCTGTAGAAGGATGTTTTCGCTTAGTGTCTGAAGCGTTGGAAAGTGTATATGAAGAAAAGAGACACTGCTTCATATTGAATTGGATACAATCAAGAAGTCTTATCAAGCATTATAATACCAAAAAGGATTACATCGTTTAGAAATATGTAAATCTTCAAACTAATAGAATTAAAAAATCTATGATGTAAGTTCACTTTTTATAAGTTTTGTGATTTATTGCTTTGACTATTAAATTTATACTTCATTTATTATTATAAAATTATAATTATTTATAAGTTTGTACTTTAATACTTGAATAGTCTGACAATTTTTGAAATATTTTTCATTAATTCACAATTTTTAATAGATATTTGTAAAAATGTCAATTTTTAACTTTTTGGAGGGCGTTTGGGCCGCAAGAAGATATGAATGAATTTTAATAATAATGAAAAAACGTAAACTAATATACCCAAAACAAAACTTTCTTACCCGGCGCTAAATGAAATTTTGAAAATATTTTTTTTTATAAATTTCAAAAAAAAAATGTCATTTTTAACTATTTTTAGGGCACTTGGGGCACTGGAAGATATGAATGCATTTCAATAAAAAAATTTATTTAAACTAATATACCCAAGACACAACTTTCCCACCCCATGCCAAAAATAATTTCAAAACAAAACAAAAAAATAGTAAATTTTCATAAAAAATTCAATTTTTAACTATTTTTGAGGCGCTTGGGACAACGGAAGATATAAATGAATTTCAATAAAAAAAATTATATAAACTAATATACTTAAGACACAACTTTCCCACCCCATTCCAAAAATAATTTGAAAAAAATTTTTTTCCTATACTTTTCTATCCACCCTACTAGCCACATCGATACCCGCCGTTTCAAACGGAACCCCAAGGTCGCCCCATGTTAGCTGTGTTGTGTTCGATGCCGATCTTAAGAACAAGTAAGTTTAATACGTGTTTCCTAACTTACAATCAAAGTCGATTTAAGTTAATCAAAAATTTGTACCATTTAGTTTCGCTTTCATAAATAAAATAATGAAGTTTATTTTTTTTTGTGCATTATCCGTTGTCTGAAACTTCTCATCCAATGGAATGATACTGATGACGCAGTAGTTGACAATGTAGGAGAAATGTATGCATTCCTGTATTTTTATAGGCTTATATTGCTTCTTAATAATATGACCTGGGAATAAAAACAACCTTAATAACTATCAATCCTTCTTTGACTATTGCTGTGAAAATATTAATTGTTGACTTTTATAATAATTTCCACGAGCTATAATTCTTTTATCAGTCAAGTTGAAATTATATTATCTGTAGATACGGTAATGGGCAATAACAAGTAAAATCACATATCCTGTAGAGTTCTTAAACTGTTTAGAATTGTCAGGGGTACCTTCCGTCAAGCTGAGATTAAACGTCGGTGTGCTAGAACTATTGATACGTAATCTGGATGTACCGAGACTGCGCAATGGCGCATGGTTACAAATTACATACCTAGGTGAAAACGTCGTGCCAGCTACTGTTATGACTGGAATAGCGAGAGGAGATAGTTTTTTAATTCCACGCATTCCGATAATACCGAAGAATTTACCATCCCAGTTCAAAAGGTAACAATTCCCTTTAAAATTAGCATATTCCAGGCTCAGGGCCAGACACTCAAAGGAGCAGGCGTACTTTTGGAAAAACCATATTTTTCGCATGGGCAACTATATGTGGAGTGTTCACGTGTGTCCAGCCCACAAAAACTCTACATCCATGCAAAAAACGGAAAACAAAAAACGTCGTATACAAAAGTGTGTTAGCATAGATAAACAGATTACCTAACTATATCAGCAGACACTCCTGTTAGTCGTCCAATTATGTGTTATCAACCGTCAAAACTTTTCATTTTCCGTTTCAATATGTAACGAAACATTTACATTCGTGAATTAAAAAAATAATAATTCAAATTCTTCGCGCACAAAGTCGCGGGTAACAGCTAGTGTTAATATAAATACCGCAGTAATTACAAATTATGTACTTAATAATACATTCATAACTATATTGTAGAAATTAAGATAAAGTTTTCTAGCAACTTCAGATTATTTTGCTTTTGAGTTGTTATGTGTTATGGAATTTTACAACATGAAAATTGTTATTCTTTGTGCTGAAAGTTAAAGTAATTTTGGGTTGTGTATTAAGTATACTTAATTATATCCTACACAAATCTTTTTAATTTAAAAACGGTCTGTTCTGAAATGCTGTTAGATGTAAGAGCTGATTAAGAATCTCTGTAGTCTAGTTAATGTTACACTATTTTATATTACAATACTTTAGGGTAGATGCTTCAGTTTTGGCCACATTAAGAGAAAATTTGAATTGGAATTTTCACAATGGATGACTGGCTAAAGCTTTTTAAGTCATACTTACACTATTCTTTAGTAAATTTTCTTGCCTTTCTGTTAATTATAAAATCTTTCTCTTGAAAAATTTATATTTTGAGTTATGATTACTTAAATAATTTATCCTAATTTGTACCAGTTTTGGCCACCTTGCACCAGTTTTGGCCACCTTGCACCTGTTTTGGCCACTTCTATGCACCAGTTTTGGCCACATTAATATCATACTATTCAACACGCAACAATGAATATTAAGCAAAAATAAAGCATTTTTTGCAGTATGTATTTTATTACATTTTCATATTTTACAAACCATTTTTTTTATTGAATTTGTAGAAACTTAAAATAAGATATACATTAGTTGATTTTAGCTGCAAGTTTGAGTTAAAGAGGCAGGAAGCAGAAAACAAACATTTAACTTGGTTGGTAATATACATGTTGTATAATACTTGCATAAAAAATTGTTTTTTTTTAAGGGGGAGGGGTAAATTTTTATGCAGATGCTTAAAGCCTGCCTTTAGGAAATTTAAAAAAAATGAAGTTTCATTAGTATCGGTATTGTACGCCCGTTTGGGATTATCTAAAACACTTGTTTCTTCATCTAACACCTCTTCGACTCCTTAAACAAAGTTCTGCTTTTGTCATTTATGATATTTGCCTGTGTTTTATTAAAAATTTCTGCCTTATAACTTATTCTAGGATGCTATTATATAAAAGGATTATATCACTTTCTGCCTGGCCTTCTATTTTGAAACATGACATTCTATTTTACTGGCCTGGATATCTTTTGAATAAATCAAGAAGTTTGTCTTTGACAATTGAAAATCTCATTCTTGCGATTCCCAAAATCTATTCTTCCAACTCATTTTTTATCTCAATTCTTTAACACTGAATGAGAATTACCATGCCCACCATAGCCGGAAAATGATGCCCTCCTCTGTAATTATGTGATGTAAGGTGGAATGAGGCATTCCATGAACTTTGCTAATCTTTACTGCAGGTTTTCCATTTTGATTGTCTTTAATTGCATTTCAAACTTTAGTTGGAGAGTATCAAAATCTTTTGATGGAAATATCACCTGACTTCTTATATTTAAATTGGAATTTTTGCCGTGTAAAATCTAAACAAAACTAAATTAGTTACTTTTATTTGATCCTGATATTCTTAAAAGTATTTTATGAGTAAAAACATAATAACAAACCATGTGGCCAAAAGTGGAACAAGTGTTGTACCCCTTTTGGCCACATGCATGGCCAAAAGTGGTACAACACTTGTATTATGTATTATTGCAATGTTACATCAATTTATTTGGTGCTATAAGTATGTATATGTTATAAATAAATCAGTAACTTTATATAACATCTTTTATTTGCAAATTTAAATTCCATTTTAAGAAGATATTTCTTATTAATTTTTATTAATAATGTAGAGATTTTCCAGATGAAAATTTCATACTCTTTTGTATAAATAAAATATAGAAAGCTTTTCTGATAAGCATCTTAGCTAATATTTTATTTAGAATATCAAAATATTTTGATCTATTTTAATTATCACAACTTGATACATGAAAGTTAATTTTATTGTTAATGACTTAGAATTCTAATTATTAGTCTTGGTTAGAGACCCTGTGAAGTGAATATTTTATTCATAATAATGCATGATAATTGAGTAGTGTTTTTTATATAAAGAAATTTATGTTATAGAAAATGGAATTCTAGTGGAATTTTATTTGTCCTTTCAGGCAGTTCGAGATTTTTGCAGCTGCAAATTCTACAGGATAACGAAGTTGGACAGGAGTTATAAGTTCTGGTAGGAGCCACTCTAGGAAAGAAGGGTCATTCTATTATGTCCCCCTCCAGCTATTGATTGGGGCCGCAGTGGCCTAGTGGCAAGGTCTCGACCTCGCGACCGCAGGGTCGCAGGTCCGAAACCCGATTCCATCAAAGATTTGCCGTGTATGGGGCCTGTTGCACGCTAAATCATACACAGTGTCCAAACGCCCTCTCGTTGGTGTTGCGCCGAAGTTTTGAGAGGAGATGTCAGCTCTGGTGTCGTCCTGGTCATCTGACCGCAGTTCAAAATTACGAGGTTCATCCCTAAATAGCCCTCGTGTTGCTTCAAAACGGGATGTTAATATCACAGAGAAAGAGTACCAGAGGTCTCACTCGGGAGTTTGGTTAACTATCGCAGCGCCACCTAAGCCTTACAATCGAACTACAAACCACAGAGAAACCATAAGACGACGCCATATTGGTTTTCATCACAGAGCTGTGTAGAATCTTTCTACTTCTCAAACCATAACACGACGCCATTATTGTATCGAACGAAAACCAACCGAAACGCCGCCATGTTGTGTTGATGCTTGTCAATTTCACATACTATTTTTTATAATCAGGAGTTTTTTTCAGGATTAGATACTTTATGTAGAATCAAGACTTGGGACTATTCCAGTTTAGTGACGGTTATTGACTGCTTCCTCATTCAAGATTCCTGGAGATGAGAACGGTAAGTTTAAAATGCGTTACAGAATTTTTATGAGATGTTATTTAAATAACTGAAAAACTTCTAATATTTAAAATACTTATTTTCACTTTTTGTATATAAAATAATAAAATTTTGTTTTATTTTTGTGCAGTTGCTGAAGCATATTAAAATGCCTACCATATGGAATAATCTGAGAAAAATGTGCATGAATTCTTTGTAGTCCTTTTTTTTGACAGATTTATTTCTACATAGTATGTCTTGGTAATTAAAATAATTTTAAGAGATATTAATGGAATCCTTGCTTATTACTCTCAGATAAACTTATAATTATTGCTATGATGTATTGTGAACTGTCAAAGTAATTTACAAGTTAAAATTCTTTTATCAGTAATTTAATATTGAAATACAGCTGAAAATCATAAATATTGCATTTATAATTATATTAATTTTGAGTGGTAAATTTTAGTTGAGTTTTTATAGTATGAAAATTGTTGCTGTTATTTGTGCTCTAAGTTGAAGTAATATTGAGATGTTCTATATTTAGTATGTGTAGTTATATCCTAAGCAAGCTTTTTTACAAATGCCTACTGTGAAATAGAATGAAATGAACTGATTAAATATCTCTAGTCTGTTTAATGTTTACACTTATTTATTATTATTACATACTGCTTATTATTATCTTAGCAATAATTCAGTATCTTAGTATAGCATCCTTATGCAAATTTCAATTCCCTTTTAAGAAGATTCTTATTTTTATTAGTATTTATTTTTAACATCGTTTTCCAGAGGCAAATTAAAATATTCATTCTTATTTGTGTAAATAAAATGTAGGAAATTTGTTTAATAAGCATATTGGCTAATACTAGTTTAATAAAGTTCTCAAAATATTTTGATCTATTTTATTTAACACGGCTTCATATAAGAAAATTAATTGTTATTGGCTGAAGGTGAATATTTTATTCATGATATTCAATGTTTACAATGAAGTGGAGTCTTTAATAAAAATAAATTGGTTTGTGTTATACAAATGGAATCTACTAGAAATTTGTTTCTTTTTTCAGGCAGTCTGTCAATGTTGGAGCTGTTTTGTCTTCAGGATGTCTGGTCATATGAAATGCACCAAGATTTTGTAGATATTTGTCTAAAAATGTGTAAAATAATTTATGTTCAAAGGAACTCTCATATTATAGATGAACTACACATTATGATTGATTATTATGAGCAGTTTTCTAGTTAATTTGAGGAAATAAATTTTGGAACTTCTCTGTGTATCTTACAATGAGTCGGTTTCTAAGTTATCGTTACACTCTTTATGCTAACAATATTTTATTTTAAAAAATTACATTCTTTTATTTTTCTTTAAATGACTGCAATTTTTTTAAATGCTGAATTCATGATGCATGTGCATTATCCAACTTCAGTTCTTTGAGAAAAAAGAATTATTTTGTGTTATAAGCTCTGTGGTCTCGGATAATTAAAAAATGATTGTTGATATATCTTATTATTAAATATCTTGAAAATTGTTTTTGTTGAATAAAGTATTTAAATTGTGTATATTAAAAGTCGTACAGATATAAGCTTAATGCTGCTTTAAATTTTCCTATATTTCAGCTGGCATGTGTATTTGAAAAATTTCTGTCTATGGTGTTTAATCAAAAATCCCTATGCTGAGTAGAATGAGCGAAGTGCGTCGGGAGTTTAAACTCCTGGTAGGGCCACCCTAGGCTCAAAGGTCATTCCATTATGCTCAGCTTTTGGGGTTTATTAAGAAGGTCATTTATTCATAATATTTTGTTACTAATTATGTTTGCTCAATAAAATAGTGTGCTTTATTTTGAGTCTTTGACATTTATTATAGCATCTTGGTGCAAAACTAAATAACATTATTCATTTTTTACTGGGGAATACAAAAATTTATAAATATTAACCTTGCAAATGAATTTTCTGTATTAAAATTACATTCTTTAATTTTTTTATCTTTAAAAAGAATGAATATGTAGTTATGAAAAATTAATTTATTGTTTCATCATATTCTGAAAAAGATAGTATAATATTAACTTATCAAAAAATAATTTCCTCTGGAATTAAAAAAAATTTTGATTGGAAAGAACTTTTCTTGATAAAGAATAAATGTAATTTATTTATCTGAAATAAATTTAATATTTCTTAAATTATATATCCATATGTTTTAAATTATTGGTACTCTACAAAGAGGTTAATTATTTTCTGTTTTTTTTAAAAGAATAAATATAATTGATTTATCTGAAAGAATAAATATAATTCATTTATCTGAAAGAATAAATATAATTCGTGTATCTAAAATAAACTTAATATTTCTTAAATTGTATATCCATATGTTTTAAATTATTGGTACTCTACAAAGAGACTCAAATTGGTGAGAAAAACGTTATTTCAGAATTTTATTATTTAGGCAGTAAAATTAATAAAGTATCAAAAGAAATCGGCTATTCTCAAATAAATAATCGTCGGAAAACAAAGTGTCGAAAAATTCATTAAAAATAATAACGATAGGAATTGAAATAACTGTTTACATCGTTGTCATGACGATAGAGAAACGTCTTCCTTTCCTCTCGCGTCAGAATGACGTCACGTTGACGTTTAGATAACTGTTTACATCGTTGTCATGACGATAGGGAAACGTCCGGTTAGTTCCATTGTGGCACATTGGTGGCGTACTGTCTATGTGAAACGCAATGTTAAAAAAGTTGCCGTTAAGGTCTATGGAAGTGAGACCTCTGATTCTACTTCTCTGTGGTTAATATAACCTAACTTAATACAGCTATTGATCTTTTTAAAAAATTACACTCCCTTATATTGAATATTTTTATACTATATATAAC
>BGPR01042721.1:0-13167 GCA_013235015.1 Araneus ventricosus
TAGGGGCTATTATGTGGGGACTACAGTGCCCGATGAAGTCGTGGTGGCCGGTCATTCAATGTAGACCCGGGTGCCAAGACAGGGCGGGGTGATTTCTTTTTGTGATATTTAATCACATGATCATTAACAATTGTAAACATTATGGTGAACAAAATTCGCTCTCTTTGATACATTTAACTACTCTAGCTCCAAAAGAGATTTTCACTTACCCGCAGGTTTTCCTTATATACTTTTTGAAATATATTTTTTAACTCAAGCTCATTAAATAAAGTGATTTTTATTTCATTTAGTAAGTTTTATACAGTGAAATATTTTCTTTTTTCGCCACTAATGATAATACTTTCTCTCTTCAATTATAATGAGATAATTGACATATGCATTTTGTTTTATCTTTTGCTATCGAATTACAGATTTTTATTATCATTTTAATTTCTTAATTATTTTAATTCAGGGTTTCTTTGACATATTGACTAAGAAAAAAAATGAAAATGAACTTTTATTATCTTACTGTCAACCCCCGTACCCAACTACTCTTCCCGAAAAGAGGTTTTTATTAATAACGCCAAGGACTTAGGTTAGCTCAAGAATCAAACGACTCTAATAAACTTAATAAAATTTATGATTTTCTTATTGACATTTTATTTCATTTTTTAAAACAGTAATTGTTCAATGTGAAAACAAATGAAAATAGCATTGTAATAATTTCATAGTAATATATATGACAAAAACTAATAATCACTCTCAATTACTAGTTATAATCTACATTTTTCTTTTTCTTATTCCGTAAATAGGTTTTCTAACCCGTAAGATTTTCATTTTTCAAACGAACCTGATGAAACGAAATTCTAGAATAATCTCATATTTTGTGTTTTCCGCCATTACCAAAATCACTTTTGAGTACCCCTAACTTGTCCCCTGCGTACATACAAGTTGGGAACCTCTGATCTAGAAAAAGTCATTTGATATTAATAAAATTTGAATTCAGCTCATATGTACTCAACTCTTAATTTCAGCTCTAATTTCTTTTATTTCTAATTAGTAATTAATAATTAATTAGTAATAAATTATGCATCACACAAAAGCCAATGTTCAATAGCTGCAATAAGATATAGATTTTGTTTTATTTTCTCTCTTTTAGAAAATATATGCAATCTGTGATTTATTTGATGATACATTTATTTTGTTGTGTACAGTATTTTTCATGAAAGTAGTTCATTAAAGTATTTTTTAAGAATACGTAATTTTTATTAAACCTATTTAATAAATCATAAAATAAGCTAAATTTGTGAATAAAAATATTTGCAGTAGTTTTTTCAGGGTAGGGGTTTTATAGAAGGGATGAAAAATTAATCAAAATTTGTCACATAAGGGGGGGGGGGCGCAGCTTTGCCAGTTTCGCCAAGGGCGCAGGATCACCTCGGTACGGCTCTGAGTACATAAGAAGGAGGAACAGAGCAACAACAACTTCTTTCTTCTACTCTCAGGAGATGTTTCAGCAGGTTGAGGATAGAGACGAAGGATAATATCCAAATGAGGGTACAGTCAGGGAGAAGAAAAACCGTGAACCCTGGAGTTATAGACAACTGCTGTATAATGAAAATAATGGTGAAAGATCTATCGGCAAGTTCAGGTTCAGGTGAAGGAACTTAGGCGAGATCAGGTAGTTGACGTAGGTGAATAGGAACGTGAGGATGGAAACCTTCATAACTAGTGTCTAATCATAATATGATATTTATGAAGTAGATTGGGATAAAGGTTGGTTAGTTCCAATTTAGTTTTCGACACTGAGGATATGATTCAGCAATATAAGGGTGCAGATGCAGGTGTAGTGGCATATCAGGATGGAATCACAGGTGAATGGAGTATAACCACAACAATTATATGAAATATACAAGTTAGAGGATTACAAGGGCAGGGAATTTTAAATTTCTTTCTTCTACAATTAGATGATGTTTCAGCAACGTCAGGTTGGAGGTGCAGAGGTTGAGGTTTATAAGGATGAACTCGCAGGTGACTGGACTATAATCACAATGATAATTGAAAGTTTATGAGGATGAACAGCAGCAAATTAAAAATTTATTTAATCTTCCTCTTTGAAGATGATTCAGCAAAATCTGGATGAATACGTTGAGAATGGAGATCTTGGTAACTAATGTCTGATCATAATCATGACAAGAAATTTAAGCGGTAGATGAGGACGAAGAGCATGGAGTTACTTTACTGACAAGATTATTAAGAAATTACAGGAATTAGTAAATTGCATCGTGTATAAGCGAAATGCGTGCAATCGAAGCTTATTTAAAAGAGCCTGAAGACTTTTTTTATTTTGCGTCACAGTATGGCGAAGAAAACCAAATATGCAATTTGAACGCCTTTTTATGAACCGATTGAAACAAAAATTGGTAGCGGATCTGTAACTAATGTTAGCGGACCTCGCACCAATTTTTGTTTATCTAAGTCATAGCGTTTAGGAGTTATTGTGTTAAAAAGTATGATATTATACAGACCAACAGACAGTCAACCCTGTGACTGATTTGATCCAAAATTTGCTATGGACCTACATTTCTGTTGATAAAACTGTATACCAAATTTCATCCATCTAGCTATTTTAGTTTTAGACTTATCGTATTCACATGAACACGGACAGACAGACTTCCCGCGGACGGATTTGTACAAAATTTGAATAGAAACCTACAAATTGTGTGTAAAGATCAAATACCAAATTTCGTCCCTCTCGGTCTAACCGTTTTTGAGTTATCGTGTTCACAGACAGACATGATACCAAAATTGTGTTTTTCGAACTCGGGGAGGTCTAAAACGTAGAGATTCGTCAACATCTCGAGTTCGAATTTTTTGACGATTGCAAGACTTTCTCCTCATACACTTCGTAAACGAAACAGTAAAAAAGTTGGCTTGCAAGTAAGGAATGGAATAAGGATATTAATTTTAATTTTTTATAAATGCTTTTACTGAAAATTGTAGCAGTAAAACAGTTCGTAATTTTCTTTTATAATTTTGAATTTAATTATATAATTGAAATATGTTTCTTAACTGTTTCTGCTTATTTCATTATTGATAATATTTAATGATATTAAGATTGATGTATGTCACGTTGTTAGCGAATCCCATGAAAATAAAATTATCAGCTTCGGGTTGTACCTTCAAGGAATTCAATTGATTGAAAAGACAGCATTAAAATTATTTGGAATTTAATTTGCTTTTATGTCGTAAATTAATTTTTTTTTTGTCAGAGTTAAATATTGTTGCATATTTAAGTCCTTTTTTTTTTACTCTCATTTATATTACAAGATTTTGATAAGTATGCAGAACAGAAATACGTTTTAGATGGAAAAAATGAAACAAAAATATTTTGGATTTTAGACAGTCATGGTTCTAACTTATCAGAGATTATTCACGTCTCTCCTTCCTGGCCTATCATCTATGCATCATATTTAATTCGATAGGTTTAGTTTAGTTACATTAACGTCCCGTTTTGAAGCAACACGAGGGCTATTTTGGGACGGACCTCGTAATTTTGAACCACGGTCAGATGACGAGGACGACACCTGAGCTGGTTCCCCCCTCTCCAAACTTCCACGCCACACCAACAGGAGGATGTTTGACCACTACGTATGATTTAGCGTGCAACAGGCCCCATACACGACGGATCTTCAGTGGAATTGGGTTTCTTTATATATATTATGAATGCTAATCCAGAATGTGTGTGAAAACGACACTCTTCTATTTCTTATAGGTTTTACTGACAATGTATGAAACGCCGGCATTCTATAGAATGCCGGTCATTTTTAGGCAAAGAATGAAATATGATATTTATTATATACTTTCCATAGGCATTGTATATAATACCTAGCCATTCTATAGAATGACAAATGCTATTTAGAAAAAGTATGAAAAAGATCATAAGGCTCTATTATTTACAAGACGTGCATTCCTCAAAAATGCAAATGTTATTTTGAAAAAATAAAAATGCCGTAAAAAATCTTTTATTCAAAATACGTAAAGTAAATTGAAAGTTACACACATTGAAGTTTTTGTCTTTTTTAGTAAAGAAAACAAAATAAAGTGTGAACCTACATGTTACATCAAGGAAGGAAATAATTTTATTTTGATTTGCACTTAATTTTATTTCTTATAAAATTGAATGGACGATTTCTTTCATACTTTGCCGCTTTGTCATTTGGGTTTCAATAGAATGCCTAGGAAACGTGCGTGCCTTCCAGTTTTCTGCATTCTATATTCCGGCAACATGTGGATTGATTTGAACTTCCAATTTTCTTTAAAGTATTTTCTGTAAAGCATGGCTCTTTCAAGGCATAGTTGCGACTCTTTTTATGTTAGTAAATAATATACGTATAAAAAAATAAATTAAATTTAACTACGATAAAAAAAATCTTCACATGGTGTCATGAAAACTTCAATTCAGCAACAAAATCTCATTAGAAACTTGATATTGTTCTTTTTTGTTAAGTATATATTTTAATTTTATTGTTCATACAAATTAAGCATATAAAATATTTGAAGTCCAAGCATACTGCCTGACGAAAGAAAAATGATAATTTATATGTAAAAATGTTTTAAATCACTTATTTTTACTTTAATAATTATATCTTAAGATTATAATTACGGCTATTGTAAAATTCAAAATAGATAATTGAATTGCAGTGTATTTTGTTAACTTAAAAAAGGGAAAATTAAATAAATTTTAGCAAAAAAAAAAAAATTATTTTAGACTCAATTTTCAAAATGCATATTTCACAGTTCGAGTTGCAGACTTCCGGTCTCAAATTTTTATTTTGATAAATATAATTCTAAAAATGTCTTTTTACGGAAAAAAGTAGCCCAACCTGCCGTAAAGCATCCTACTATCATTTTGTTTGCGATAAGGAAACACGTTTAACGGTTTGTAAGAGGAGCTTATTCACCCACCCCTCTTTGCTATTCACGCGTAAACGAAATTACTCATATACGATTACAACTACATAGTAATACGCATGCGCTCTGATGATATCGTCAACGTTATGTACAGAGAAAATTTTTCAAGATTCAGTCAGAGCGCATGCGCACAACGTTTTTTCAACTCTGAGAAGGCAATGCAGGGTAACAAGATACGTAGGCAAATCGCTTTCGCCGAGTTGCGATCAGCGACATCTAGTGTTGGAAGTCGACGTAAAAGACTTTTAGACGACCACGTTAAGGATTATTTAGTTCACATCACATCGATGTAATTATGTGCTTATTTACCGACTTTGAGGGGTTTTATTTGAAATTTATCCTTTACAAAATTCAAAAGTATATTATAAAGTGATCGACACAATCAAACCATTTCTAACTTCACGAAGAAAAGAATCGTAACTTATTTGTAAGAAAATAATAGTAAGTTCAGTAACTTCCTAAAATATAAAATACTTTTAATTTTTATATCAAAAATATAAATGTCGCAACAAATTCATAAAAATTAGAGGTGCTGATAGAACCCAGATAACACGTAAGTTTGCAGCAAGTTTGATTTTGACTTGATATTCCCTTGTCACGGCAAAATTTGACGAGTCAAACTTGAAACGAACTTGTAGCAAGTTCGCTGTGACAACTAGCGCCACCCTCGCTTGCAACGCATTTTTGCTGCAAGTTCGATATGACAAATAGCGCCACCTCCCTTGCAAATCAAATTTGCAGCAAATTTGCGAAACAAGCTTCATGCAAAGATAGCACAATAAAGAGATAATTATCTTTGTCTCTGTTTTAAAAAAAACATCCGATTTTTAATAGCATCTCCTAGACCATAATTCTTTTTGATTAATTCAATAAATCAATGATAATTTGTAAAAAAACTAACTTTTTTATAAAAAACCTTTTTGACGCATCTTCCATCTTTTTACTAAATATATCACTCGCACTTTAAAGAAAACTATATCGCCTTTTTCTTAATGTTGAAATTTTAACATTTATAAACAAAATTAAATCCAAAAAAACAGTCAATGTTTGTTGAAAAATAATAACCTACACATTTTGTCCCATTTTAAAGTAATTACTTTTGAACTCGAATTTCATAATTTATTCTACTAGCGTAGTTATTAGCGAAAATCGCTCTCTCTCTCTCTCTTTGACTTCAAATCATATTCTCAACTCAAAAAATTAATGAAATCAAGAGAAAAGTTTAAAATAAATCGTATACGAATCGAATCGAACGATGTATTAGCGAAATCTATCTTCACCTCTCAGAGTTCAGCTGGCTCAATGGTTAGCGTCTGCGCTTCGGAACCGGGAGGTCGCGAGTTCTATCCCGGGTTGTGTTCGTACTCTGTTTTCGCTATAATTTGCAATGAGTTTGCAATGCAAGCTTGCGGCAAACTTCCTGCAAGTTCGTCCTGTGGTGACTTCGAGGCTTGCGTTAACTTGCTGCAAGCTTGTTTCACACTTGCACACTTGTCGTGACAAATTTGCAGAAAGCTTGCAGACTTGCAGTGCAAGTCTGCTGCAAATTTGATGCAAACTAAAATTGCTATCTGGGAAGTACTTACTCTAAGAAATTTCAATCACATTTTGCCTATTTTAATGACAAACAAGAATTTGAATCACATTTATAATAAATTTCCACTTTTAATAAATGTTTTTTCTTTCTTGTGCTATTAACTGTGATTTCATTTCTTTTTAGTTTTGTTTTCAAATCGTCAAGTTTTTATGCTTTTGTTTTGACGTCCAAATTTTTGATAAAAAATTATTTCCTGCATTTTAGTTCACTAATAAAAGCGTATTTAAAAAAAATTCTATTATTATTATTATTTTAGTCCTTAATATATTTCACAATTCATTACATAAATATTGTTATTATAAATATTAAGCTCAAATTCATTCCCAGATGGCGCCTCTGCTTTGAAATCAACATTTAAATAAAATTGATCAATTAATAATTACTTTCGGAAAATATTAATATAATAACGCAAGGCTGGATGGTATATGCGAAACGAAGATATAAGAAATGCAATTAAGCTAATCTCTTTAAAGGAATTTATCAAAAAAATCTCAGCGAAATTCTATCATAATCATGATAAAATTGATAATGAAGCCATTCAGCAACTTGAAAATTATTCCCCCGATCCGAAAAGCAAAAGACCCCGGAAGATTCTTTTATAATTGTAACTCATTAAAAAAAAAAAATTGGAATAGCTTTCCTTGCTAACTGTTTCAGACTTTTAACCCCCGCCCCATTCCTCCCAAAGCATTTCTAAACCCTGAAGAGCAGTCCCAAACAGCATGTCACTTCCCTTTCAGAGCAAGTAAAGAAAAATTATCACATCCAGAGATATGAGTTCTCTCAACAGCAGCAGCTACTCTTTACAGGCACCAGTTCTTGCAGTGCTCCAGCAACAATCCCACAAGATCCAGATAGATCCCACCCACACATCCTTTGCCTCCAACAACAGCAGCAGACTATTCAACTCCCAGAACTAAAAGTATCCAGCATCACCAATGTACCATTACCGGGGATTAGGGCCCCTTCGAGGGCCATGGGCCCCAAAAATTACTTGTTTACTGTTACTGTATTAATATAATATATGATATTTTGGAACAGGAACTCATAACCTTTACAATTTTCAGAGGTCTAGAAAATCAGAAAGTGATTAAAAATTCATTAAAAAATTCATTCTTTGAATGAACGAAATAAATCAAGTTCAATAAAAGAGCATAAGGAAAAAATGATAGTCCATAATTTGTCATAAAATTTCGGAATATTCATTAATGGTCCATTACAAGGTGTCAGATATTGTGAATCGCCAGTTTAGCTTATCTTACCTGTAAATATAACGTGGTTTCTTTTATTGTTCTAAGTTCCGTATACTTTTAAATCTTAGTACTTCTTCATTGTCCTAATATTTTGTTTACCAAAATTCCTATAAATCAGGCACCGAATCAAATCACGATTCAAATTACTTATTGCATAAATTTCAATCTTAGTTAATTTATTAATATTAGTAATGATACTTTGATTATTTTAATTATTGTTTATGTAATTGTGATTTAGAACAAGGCACCTTCGGCGACCGATTGTTCTTCAGGAATACTGATTGTGTTTATTTTCAACTCAATCGCTTATACTTAGTTTGATATTCATGGTTCCCTTAAAAAAGTAACTTTAACTTCAAACTGCGATAGAAACTTAAGTATTGTTTTCAGCAGCCTTGAGCCAAATTTATTTATTGTCTATAGCAGGGGTTCCCAAACTTTTCCCCCTCGCGTACCCGTTGATTGTGCTTTTTGTTTCTTGTAACCCCTACTGTCATATACAACTCTCTCCCATCCGTTTATGCAAAGTTTTTATCAATCTTAAGGTTAGCCTAAGTTAGCTTAAAAATGAAATGACTCAAATGAATAACATTTGCAGAATTTATTTTTGATTTGACATTTTATTTCATTTTTGCAATAGTATAATTTCAACGCTAAAACAAATGAAACCAGCTAAAAATTACACTTCGTAATAGTCGACTACTCAAGTAGTATAGTTATAAAATAGCAAGAGTTTACTTGGAGAAACTTCTCTAACTTTTGTAATCCCTCGTGTTCTTCTCGTTAATCCCTTATGTTTTATCCCTTCTTGCCATAAGGCCTATGCCAGGGGGGATAATCTTAGTATTATACCTTATCTTTCCTTGTTTCCGCCATTAACAAATTGGATATTGCGTACCTCCAAAAGGTCCTTCGTGTACCCCCAGGGGTACGCGTACCACAGATTGGGAATCTGTGGTCTATAGGAATGTCCCTAATAGATACAAGTAACCTTCCAAGCCATTTAACATCTAATTCTACAGTCGCGGGGGAAAAAGGAGCCAATCAGCATTATTTTACCGTCGTTCATCGCATATCAAAACAAAAGTTACCAAATTTCAGTTAATAACGTCTAGTAAAAGGTTTCATATTTAAAATTCTCATGAGGAGTCATATACATATTTATAATTGTATTAACTTCCATTTTTCCAATTTAAACACACATTTTTCTTAATAAGTCTAAAAACTGCAACAAAATCTAAGCTCAAATACCAAGTTTCATCATCCTAGCTTTTTTGTTCCGAAATTATTTTCAAATCAAATTTTTAATATCTAATGTTAAAGTAGAATTTGGAATTTTTATTGATAACTTTGAAAGTAATGTAACAATTAACCTGAAGCAATTTTTGGAATGTCGGCAAGAAGAAATATCTCTAGAAAGTTTTCTAGTGAAAACGAATTAAGTAATAAACTATTTTTGTTTTATGCAAATTGAATTCGCATTCCAGGTAAGTTGATTCCGCGATAGAAGAAAAGATGAAGATGATTCACGCTCCTTAACAATGTTATATACAATTTTCTTTAAAGAAACATTATACATAATATTTATTGAGTATTTTTTTCGGCGAGAAACGCATTATCGCATTTCACATTAAATTATATGGCAAAAACTGTTTACCATTATGAATAAGCTTCTGGAACGAATTATGCTCGTTAAGAGAAGTTCCACTGTAATTAACATGTAACAATGGCGAAAAAGCCTTTTCTGGAGAGGAGCAAAATCTGATAGAATTGATGTGATATATGAGATATTTTGAAGCTGAGTATGTCTATTACTAAAATTTTTCAGTTTTGTCTGTCCGTGGTATAGGATAAAAATTGAAGCTGAGTAAATCTATTATTAACATATTGGATTAATATTGAATGTTTTCTGCAGGTCCAGAAAAACAAAGAATGTTGAAAATAAACTAATAGGGACTATTCTTCGACCAAACTCTTTGCTTACCATCCAATCCAAAAATAAAATTTTTCTTTTCAAAAGCAAATAAAACATTTTTGGTTCGGATGGTAAGCAAAGAGTTTGGTCGAATAATGGCCCGTAATCTACCAATCATTTTGTATCAAATTGGAAAATTCTATGCGAAATCGTCTACAAAAGGTTGTTTAATGGTGGCCCAACAAGTTGTTTAAATATTATTTTCTTAGTTTACTGGTCAGTATCCCGATAATATTTTTTATCACTCTGTTTAAAATTACTTTTAGTTTTTTTAGAAGTAAGATATTGAAACGAACTCTCCTGAATGTAACTCGCAATTAAATGTTTTGTTATTTCATTTTTCGTAATATTAGTTACTTAACAACTACTTCTGTACATTAATCCGGACCTGGATTTAGGTCAGTGACTGCGGCGAGAGAGTGATTAAATTCTTGAAAATTTGTTGTTTGAAATTTAAGAGTTTTCCCTATGTTTGCCTGACGTATCGGCTCTATCTGAAAGTATTTTTTCGTTAATGGTGTCTACTATAGACTGCATTGAAATAATTCACTGGAACACTACTTCATTTTCACCACCACCTTTGCTGCGAAGTTTCACGAATCAAGATATTTGGTCTTAGGTCCAATCAGGTGGAACAGCGGTTGAGTGGAACTTTGACAAGTTCCCATGTCACGCACATTCAGTGGAACGATTTGTGAAGCTGGTAGCCGAGGTATCAGAAAAAGTCGTCGGTTCCAATTCCAGAGATGGTTTTATAAGAACTACACTTCTTTCAAGATCTTCAATGCCACGTCTTTCAAAAGCAAATCTCATTTCAAAGTACCAAAAGAAACTGAAGGCAAGTAAAGGACTATATTGATTACAAATTGAAATTTTACACAATCAGAAACAACACTTTGTTTCAAAGGAAATTTGTCGATTTTTTTGGAAAAAGATGTGTTTTTTTAGTGTAATTCACTATTAGGAAATTATAAAATATATTATTTTTTCATTTATTTATCTTTCCTACACTTTGTTCTACTAAACTATACCTATAGCTACTTGTTATAGACGTTATTTAATTTTTTTCTCGTTATTTGAAAAATTATGAAAATCGTATATTTTCGAAAAGTTTAGGGTCGATGCGCTACCGCCAGATGTAAGCAAAAGAAAAAAGATTTTTTTGCATTTTACTTATCTACCCTTGAGGCAAGTTTTCCGAACTATAGCGTTTTGGAAAAAAAGTTTTTTTCGGCCCACCCTATTTGATAGGCTTTACACAATACATCAAAATCGCAAACGGCAATGTAGCGATTTCGTTTCGGGAATTCGAAGCATATCTATGTTGAACAGACATACTCGCTGTCTAATTTTTTCATCGAACCCGAGACACAAATTTCGGTTCCTTTTTCTCTGTTCGGTATACGATATGTAGCGTATCGAATACTAAATAATAATCCAGCCATAAATAGTAATAGCATCTAGTATTGCAACTTTCACGTTTTAATAATTCAACCGGATGAAATGAAGGGTCCGAGCGAAAAATGATGAGGTTCAAATTTTTAAAATTTTACAAGAAACGAAAAACAATTATTCTAGTTTTTGCCACGCAACTAATAATATTAAATATGATTTTCATTTATTTTAATTACTATTGAAGCAATATTGCAAACTATGATGTCTGAAAAATATAGTTAAAAATAGCTGTAGCATATTATTTATCTCTACTAATAAGAAAAATGAATGTGTGTGCGTTTGAATTCGCGATGGCAGACAGCTAGACTCACAGCTATGAAATTTTGTATGATCAGATATAGAGGTGGTGGGAGAATGTGACATCGGGACCATTTTTTTAATCTTTATTAATTAAAGAGTAAATGAATTTGGTTGTTTTCCTTGATAACTGTGGAGAATATTATACCCCGAAATTGATTTCTGATTTGAAATAAAAAATAATCTTTTCTATCATGCCAATTTAGATGCCATATAGTTTTTCTTTTAATTTTAACATTGTTTGCCTGAATTCAATACTTAAAATGTTTAATCCTGAGGAATATTACCGTCCTAACAGTCTCTAAACACATGTTATAAAAATGCGTTTATCGATTTATAGTACAGTACAATTAGGTGAAAATCCAAACATCGAAAAAGAAAAGTTCTCTCCAGCGCCAAATTGTTCCATAATCTCCCCGTAGTAAGTAGTAAAAAGTCACACGACTTCGAGCGTCGGGTTTCGGGGAGAGGGGAATGGAAAGAGGGTAAAATGGTAATTTTTCACAGTTTCTCCTAAATATCTAGAAAACTATTCAGTTTACAAATTACAAATGAATTAACAAATAAGGAGCCCTACAATCCCTACAATTACATACTTTTATTTTTCTTCCAGCTTTAATAGTTTCCGAGATAATGGGTCTCAAAGGTTGCCGCCATCTTGGATTTCCTCCCCCTTTTTTAGTTTTTCCTTAATATTTCGAAAATATTCAATATTGAAATTACATGTGATTTAACAAATTAAAGAGCGTGCGATCCCTTATAGATTGGTACTTTGATTTTTCTTCAGGCTTTAATAGTTTTTGATATAATTTATCTCAAAACGAATAAATTTGTAAAAAATCTTAATTGATAGTACGATAAATGAAGTGTTTGATTAAAAACAAAAAATCACATAGTTTTTAAATTGGTACCAATATTTCAGGGGAATCTTGTTGAACATAGTAAAACCCCCCGCCCGGGGGGGGGGGTAGCTTAACGTCGCCATCTTGGATTTCATCCCCCATTTTTGTTTTTTTTATGAATATCTCGAAAAGTATTCAATTTTCCAATTGTAATTGATATAACAAATTAAAGAGCATAAAATTCCCTACAAGTATATATTTTAGTTTTTCTTCCAGCTATAATAGTTTCCGAGATAATAGGTCTCAAAGTTTATCGCCATCTCGGATTTCATCCCTTTTATAGTTTATCTTCAATATCTCAAAATATATTCAATTTTCAAATTATATGTAATTAGAAAATTAAAGAGTGTAAAATTCTCTACGAAAGCAAGCTTTTATTTTTGTTTTAGCTTCAATAGTTTCGGAGATAATGGGTCTCAATATTTGCTGCCATCTTGAATTTTATCCCCCTGACTTAGAGTTTCTTACATATCTCAGAAACTATTAAAGCTAGAAAAAAATAAAATCCTGCATTTGTTGGGAATTTTACGATCATCAATTCGCTATATTACATGTGATTTGAAAATCGAATAGTTTTCGAGGTATTCAAGTTCTCTTCAAGAAAAGGGGGGATAAAATCCAAGATGGAGGCAAATTTTGAGACCCGTTATCTCAGAAACTATTAAAGCTAAAACAAAAGTAAAAGCAAAAATTTGTGGGGAATTTTAGCTCTTTAATTTTTCGATTACATATAAT
>BGPR01042722.1:0-13167 GCA_013235015.1 Araneus ventricosus
TTTTTGATATCATCTGTTCTATCTTGCCTTACTAATAAGATATCCGAACATTAACAAACATTTAACTATTATATAAAGTGACCAGACTTTCTATAATTCAATCTGGGACACTCTAAAACCCGGGCACACAATCCGGGACTTGTCTAAGAGGAGGGAGAGGGGGTGCTAGTTGAAACTCAAAAATATATAAATAAATAAATTTAATAATCACAAATTCAGAATCAATGAACTTGGTTAAATATTAAAAAAGTTTCAAATTAAAAAGAATGCAGGAATAGATAAGAAAACATAAACAATATATTTCCCTATTGCTTTCACTATTTTTCCTTCAGGCTGATTCCTCTACATGGGTTATATTAGTGTAAGCCTATGCTATGTGCAGTAAAAGCAGGAAGAATTCTTCAAAAGCTAACATTTTGAAAAATAAAATCCAGTTAATCATTTTCAAATATGAATTTTTACTAATAAATTAAAAAAGAGATAATCCAGGATATTTGAAACAATTTTAGGATATTTTTTAAATCTATGACGAAGAGTCCAAAATTGGCACTATCCCGGCTAATTCTGGACGTTGAGTTGATACTCCTCATTTACATTTTATACTTGAAAACAATAAACCTTTAATTCTCTTTAAGAGTTCTTAGGTAGGAAGTTTTCATTTTAATAAATTTTTACAAGCTTTTTGTACAAAACACAAATATGACTAAAATTTCTCCTATAAAAAAATAAATTATTGATTTTTACATAGAAATACTGAAAAATCAAATTTATAATTTCTAAGACAGTCCTCTAGTGTAGGAATTCATAACTATGGGTTGAAACCCCATGGGGGGTCGCGAAATCTTTCAAGCCCCTTTCCTTTTACAGTATCTTTAAAAATAGCAGGAATAGTAAGAAAGTCATCTTGATATAAAGCATTTTATTAAGATTTGATGAATAACTAATTTAAGTTTAATTTTATTTAATTTAGCATTAATTAACGTTTCAATTTCTTGCTTATTTTCCAATGTTGGGATCGCGACATGCTATTTCGGGTGATAATGGGACTTTAATAGTATTTTACCCAATAATGGGCAAAGATCGGAGATATAAAAGATTGTAAAATGTATCCTGAACTAATTTTATTTTCTCCGGATATGAACTCTTAGGATCATACAAAAAGTTTTCGGGCGAAAATGGCTTCATTCGTTTTTCCTTTTTTTGTATCATCTGTTTTTTTATATTTTATACACTGTAATTTAACTTATTTTATTTTTCTAAATATGGACTTCTGTAATCAAATTTTCACTCACTTCCCGATGCGATACAGATATAAAATTTTGTGTGTATTCTGGATAACAATACACTATTTTAATATTTTCAAAACTTAATTATCAGTTAATCAATGAATTTAATTAAATTTTATTTGAACGAGTGGTGCCACCTGTCAGTAAACCAAAAAAAATTAATTACATCGTTAAATCACTCAAATCCTGTTGGTTATTGTTAATTACATTATAGGTAAGTAGAAATGGATATATTTATCAAATTACATTTTGCTGATTTCTTAAACTAAAGTTAGTCCATAATTTTTGTAATGATGAATTATAAATTAAAGATTAAAAAGTAAAAAAGAATTAAAATAAAAAAGTTATACTTTTTAGTACACTAATAAAAGTGTGTTTTTAGAAATGGTTTTTAATTAATTAATTTATTTCAGTAAAAAAAGTGACGTGAGCAGAAAAGGTTTTAGAAGCATTGTTCTAAAGTCAGAGGAAAATATGAAAGGCAACTCTGCAATTAAGACACTTAAGGTAATTAAATTTTGATTTGAATGAGTGATGTCAGCTGGTAGTAAATTAAAGAAAAAATCAATTCTAAGAGTCCATAATATTTGTAATGATGAATTATAAACTGAAGATTAAAAAGTCAAAAAAAAAATTAAAAAATTATTTTTAGTACAGTAATAAAAGCGTGTTTTTAAAAATGTCTTTTTAATCTTTATTTTAACTTTAATTGTTTTACTTATTTATTTCAGAAAAAAAGGTGAGACGAGCGGAAAAGGTTATAGAAGTACAGCTTTAAAGTCAGTGGAAAGGAAAAAAGGAAAAAAATAATATTTATAATAATGAATTATAAATTAAAGATTAATAAGCAAAATAAAAAGAATTAAAATTAAAAAAATTCTACAATTTAGTACATTAATAAAATTGTGTTTTTTTTTAAATGGTTCTTATTTTATTTATTAATTTCAGCGAAAAATGTGAGATGAGCAGTAAAGGCTTTAGAAGCATTCCTCTAAAGTCAGAGGAAAGTAAGGAAGTCAACTCGGTAATTACGACACTTAAGGTTAAGACCTTTCAATAAATTTGAGGCTCCAAACGAGCTTGCCTGACGGGTTGGAGTTGCGGAATTCTTGGTGCCGAAATCGTTGACCTCTGATATAGTTATTGTCGCTTCCATGTATCTGATTAATCCTTCGTAACTCTTCGTGAAAGAATTTGTACTGTGGAAGGATGTCCCCAGTCTTTTCTGGCTCTCTATTCTGTAGTTTCTCGGCATTCTTAATGGTGTTCAAATTAGCTGCAGCTGCTAAAAGGCCGCACATATTTTTTATTGTGGCTGATGATCTTGGTATGTCTTCTTTCTCTTATTATTATTTTTTTCTTTGAAAATGATCGTATTTTTTATTTATGTGAAACATAAGAGTTTCCAATAATTTTAACCTTTAGAGAGAAATTTTGGAAAATTTTAAAAATTACGAAGGTTCAAATTTGCTTCGGAATTTTACAGTTGGTAAACATAGTGTGCATAAGTCTCCTTTTTCTTTCATTTTGTTTATAAAAACAAAATGATATGAATTTCTTTTGTGAAAAGAATTAAGATTGTTTTCCAATTAAATTATCGTTTCCATGTATTATATTTTTAAACTATTGTATAGAATCCATCTGTGCAGCGCTTTCTGTTAAATAAATAAAACTATCAGATATTTTTTTAAATATATTCAGCACTTTCGGAGACGGATAAACTATTTCTATTATAAAGATTCGTTGATTGGTATATCCAAAACAAATATGCCAATTTTATTGTATCTTTTCAATTATTTTAAATTAATCCCTAATGTTATCAAAATTTTCAATTGAATTTATTTAATTCCCTTCTGAAGTTTCAATTATTTTGTCCCTTAGCCCGTTATTTATCACTCACCCTTTTTTGTGAAGCTTGTTCTTTATTTGTTTGTGGAATTTTTAGCTTAGATTTTTGTACCTAATTGTTGAACAGACAACAATAAAGTTACAAACTCAATAAAAATAATTTTTCTAATTAAAAAGTAATTCATTCTAATTAAAAATTATTTGATTCTAATTAAAAACTAACTAACTTTAATTAAAAATTTATTAATTCTAATTAAAAATTTATTAATTCTAATTAAAAATTTATTAATTCTAATTAAAAATTAATTAATTCTAATTTTAAAAATTCCAAAATAAATTTTCTTTCATATTTCTGTCGCGTTACCATATCAATGTAATTTTTTTAAAAAAAGTGAAATAATAATAGTTTTGGTATATATTGGGTTGAAACGATCTCGTGAGTGTTACTTTTGAAAAAAATGGTCTGTCTTCGAAAATTATTATCTTTTTTTGTTATTTTTTTTCTTCATTCGAAATAAGGCTTTGCAAAGTTTTTTTTCTCATCTTTTGATTTGTATAAAAGGCTTGAAAAAGTTCGATCTTCTTTTTTTTTCTTTGCTTATAATAATTCTTACCCAAAAGATTCATATTTTACTGAATCTCAAGAGTGTAACTCTATTTACTTTCATTAATTTATTTCTCATAATTTAATCTTAAAAATATTCCAATCATTATCTGAGCAAGAAGGGATTGAACTATTTGACACAACAAAGATAAACATAGAGATTTACATGGAACGCTTCATTTTCGTGTAAACACCTTTTAAATTTGTCATGATTGTTGCCTTTCGTGTGTTATTCTGTTTAATTGTTTATTCTAAAAAATATTTCATCCCGATTTCAAAAGAAATGAATAAAAGGAGGAAAAAACATGTTTACATTTCTGTTTAATAAAATCAATAAAAATCATTCAATTAATTGATGTTATGAGAGAATTAATAAACAAGACTGAAAATCTCAAAAAGGCAAATTAAAGGAAAATAAGGAAGATTGATTTTATCTTACATCATTTTCAGCCTATAAAATAAAATTATACTTTACTCAAACAAATTTATTTTGCCGGTGTGGTAAAATTGTACACCATCCATACTACGAATTTGGTCATCATTTGAAAACTATTGGTAGGGAGAGTATGGGCTAAATAGTCTAACAATAATTAAATAAAAAAATTTCTTCCTATTTTAAATAAGCTAAACATTTCCATAGCATTTCTATTTTTAAATTTTAATAATCAAACTCTACCTATACATTCTTATTGCACATTTTTTTCCCCTTCAAAACGCGTTATAAATTTTTTTTTCATATAATATGTATTTGTTATTATATCATAATTTATATATGTCATTAATTCTTTGAAAACGTTCACTCTTAAAATGTCTTGAGTCAGTGCTAGTGGATACAAAATATCATATGCAGCCGTCGAAATTTAGTTTCATCAATTGGGTTGCGTAAAAATATTTAACTGTTCCTATTCTTTAATTTATATTTGAAGATTTCTGTTAAGTGTATTATTCATTTACATGATATTATTCTGTTTTCCAAGATAATAAGCTTTATCAAAAGGAAGCGGTAGTTTCAACCTTTTTTAAATAAAGATAATGTTTGTTAGAACTAAATCGGTTATTATATATTCAAGATATCTATACCAGAAAAATTTCTTTTTTTAGATTATGTTGAATAAGCCTTGTTCAAATATAAAATGTTTTAACATAAATATGACTATTGTCCTTTTTCTTTTGCAGTTCGATGCTTTTGCATCAAAGTACATTTGCCAAACACATCTGAAATCTTTTAAAGTAAAGCTTGTCATATTAGCTTTATGTTTATATTTTACTTGAAGTTCGTAATAAAATGTATTACATAAAATATATAGTTTTTTAATCCCCGAGAAAAAATCCTTGTTGTAATTACCTAAAATAACTCTTTTTGTATGTTGATATATCTAAACACTACATCGCATTATCTTATGATGAAAAATTTTCGAAACCCGATCCCCTGTGCGGATAGGTTTGGAGTACGTTAAATCTGGCATCGCAAGTTTGACGCCCTGAGTTTGGAATAGAGTGGAAGTAGGGATAGTGGAGTGCCAGTTCAGGTGCCGTCTTCATCATCTTATCACAGTTCAAATTTACGAGGGCCATTCCAAAACAGTCTTCGTGTAGTTTCGAAACGGGTCTTTAAACTAACAAATTAAATTAAATTAGATACATGTTACTGTGAAAGACCGAAACTGGAGAGTGTCGACTTTCACCGGTGAAAGTCGACATTCTCCAAATGTGAATGTTGACATTCACCGGTGACATTATTATGTGAATGTTGACATTCACCGGTGAAAGTCGACATTCTCCAAATTTCGGTCTTTCACGGTAACATACATACAAATACCTTCGAATTATGTAATATGAATCACATTTAATATGGTTGCGGTGATGAATTCTTATTTTGTTGCGTTTTTCGAGAGAAAGCAATGTTCTTCGCTGATGTATATAATAGATTATTGGTATATAAGTAACTTTTATAGGAGAATCATCGATCTCATGAGCAGAAAAATATCTCATTATTTCAGGAAAAAATTCCGATATTCTGCGAATGACTCCCAAGCTGTTGTATAGAGAATTCCCATGTTTACAACATTCCTCTATAAATTTCATAAAATGTAAAGTGTATAAATGAAAATATTTTAAAGCATCGAACCTATCAAATTGGTTTAATACAGGACTTCTTTCGGCTGGTTACTGAAGGTTTTCCTTCAAATGAAACACAAATGTTGAACAGTTTCCCCTGAAAGTACCCCATGAAGGCAACCTACCCATATTATTTAGAGCTTATTAAGAGCTAAACCTCAGATGATGCCTAGGTGCTCTAAGATTGCCTTGACCAACAGAAGATACCTTACATCCTTTTTATCATGAGCTCCTGACTAGTGGGCTTTGCTAGATAACTAGACCAATCGGAATTAGAATCACTAAAGCTGAGCATTCACGAGAAGGCTAGGCTATACCATTTGTCTCAAGAACTGGTTTGTATTCCACTCATTCCAGTCAAAAATTTTAGGTAAGTCATTCACGGATGCTCCAAATTTTGTTTTGAGACACATTGTTTGAGATAAGGTTCAAAGTTGCAGACTTACTCCCACCCATATTCCTCCTCCCCCAAACGGGGAATTTGCGAGTTTACTAGCCTCGTCTCGGGGTCCCAATCTAGGCAGAAGCTTTGTTTTCTCGCTGCCCTCTCAACGGTGTCTCAAAAGGCCCTCCGGCCATTCCAATCAGACTTCAAACTATTCGGAATTCAAAACATCCAATCCATTTGCGCCAATTTTCATTAGGTTTCAACACTAACGAAAAGTTTTCCCTTCCCGTGTTCCAAAAATTTTGGAATTGAGCAGCGGTGAATGCCCCACTTAACACCACAGGACTTCTTAAACCGTGGCAAGTGGAATGGCATGCAACGATTTTAGAGTCACGAATTAAGGCTTTGTTACGATCATAATCATCAAAATCGCTAAGAAAAAAAAATACATTAGACAGATAAAACTTTATTATTTGTTTTAACCCTCTGACTGTGTAATTTTTTAAAATCACTAGTTAAATGCAATGTTTGCAAACGTGTTCAAATACCGTTGAGCCAAGCGAGTTGCTATTTATATGCAAAGCTTCATTAGTATAATATGATCCAACTCTATAAAAGTACTAAGGAAACACTACCCTGTGAAAATCACAGGATGCAGCAGAAAATAGACTTGCTTCCAGCCCGCGGAATACGCAGTCATAAGATTAGAAGGAAATCTTTATAAGGATTTTAGTGCTCAAAACTATTATTATTTATTTAAAAATTATTAACTGGAATAACATTTGAGCATTTTGTTATTAATTTTTTTTCCATCTAGGTTTTTAAGCCTGGATTTTTTTTCAAAAAAAATATCCTACATTAATTCAGATAACACTTCGTAAACCGTGGATCCGTGGATGTATGGTCGCAAAATATTTGACAATGCTGCTTCTATCAGATTTTCCAAAGTTAAAAGCAAAGAATATTCAGAAAACCATTTTAATTTGAAGTATTTCATGAAATTTTACAAACATACTTAAGTTATTTTTTTAATCATTGTTATTGATGCTTCAGTGTCTTATTTCATTTTCCTTCTTATATGTTCATTAGGAGTGGTAAAAGAAATTTTCTTGCCTTTATTAGATCTTTGTTTCCTTCTTCAGATCTTCTTCAGCGGGAAAGTTTCAGAAGCCCTGGTTAAAGGTCTTAATTTACTACATTCTATAATTCCCCTACCCATGATACATTGGGTAGGGGAGGAGGCTTCAAAGCAATGTTACGCCTGTGGCTTCATATTGACAAAATCCGCTACTGCCGCAAACAGACCGACATAATATGTCTGTCGGTCTGACGGACTCTGAAAGGTCTAAAACATAGAGATGCATCAAAATCTCGAGGTCGAATTCTTTGACAATTGTAATACTTTGTTGTCTTCGTATTCTAGGAAGTAAAAATGTTGCTGCGACACTGCGACAAATGTTTGCTTCTATAGTATCTATTCTAGCTAGGGTATCGGTTTCATTGTCAGAAGAAAAAAAACTTATGTAGTCTAGACAACTGTTTGGTGGCTTCTTTAAGTGTAGGGAATCGGAATGACCTCGCATTTGCCCACATAATAGGCTTTTTCTATATTTGGTTACAGTATTGATTTGTTAAGCTCACATCAGATGCAATCGAGGCGAAAAGACCTATAGTTAATATACAGGGTGTCCATAAATTATTGTCAGAGGTTCCTTACCTCATGACTTTGTTTAAAGAAATTGACGAGAAATATTATTGCATATTCATAAAGTACGACTCAATTTTTTCTTAATAACGCAAACAAAGTTAAGTAATTTCCACAAATCATCGACACTTGGCTGGAAATTGAGTTCAGTCTCGATGCGCTACGTGCTACGAAAGGCTGCCACAACTTTTACACTAAAGGCTTTTTGATAGCTGCCACCTCTTAGAAGTTTTACTGTTCTTATTTCGTCCATGATGCTTAAATACTTAGCTGCTCTTGTATAAGGTGACCAACTTTATTACAATGAAAAGGAGGACACAAATAAATGAAAGAAACATTTTATTTATTGCAACAATAATACAGAATACACTACAATATGATAAATGCATGATAAAAACATTTATAACATTTTAAGTTGTATTTATGCTTACATGCCTATTAATTATTATGTAAATGATTACTTTTCCATAGAATGAATATTTTTGTCAATGTATCATCTTCTAACAATATATTAGAAATATCTGAATAAGAAATAACCTTCATATTGAATTTTACGGCAAGAGCTTCAGCTAGAGTGTCAATATTTAATTTCGATTTCTCACAGGTCCAAAAATCATTAGCAATTGCAAATACCCTTTCAATTGCTGCATTAGTTCCAGGACAGTATACCCAAAACTGAACAAGAATTAAATTTTCGCACAGAATATGTTCATTTTTTGAAATGGCTGAATATTTGCACCCATCTTTTAACAATTCCATTGTGTTTATTTTCTCATTGTATTATTTTTTCAGAATTTAAATAATTAATAAATAATTAATAATATATTCAGTCTTCTAATTTCAAATATCGAAAAGGAGGACATATAGGAGAACACTTTACAAGAGAGGACAGAACTTGCAAAAGTAGGAAGGTTGGTCACCTCATCTTGTATAAAGACTACATGCATTTTACTAACCGTAACCTAGACACATCGAGACTGAACTCAATTTCCAGCCACGTGTCAATGGGTTACATACCACGAAAGTCTGTCATGTGAAAGTGACTTAACTTTGTTTATGTTATTAAAAAAATTTTTGAGTTGTACTTTTTATGACTTTTTAATAGTATTTATTATTATCATGTTTTTTAATCAAAAGTTATGAGGTAAGGAAGCCCCGACAATAATTTACATTTCGTCATTTAACAAGCAACACCTCCTACCTCAATTTTTTTGAAATTTCAAAGAGGAAAATAAAACTGAATATTTCGCAATCAATGAAGAATATTTCTGCTTTTTTGTCACATCTGGTAGGAACATGCGGTATCATGTTCATATAAGATGTTATTAAAATTCAGAAATATTCGTTATTGGTTGAGAAAAATTTAGTTTTTTCTTCCTCTTTGAAATTTCAAGAAATTGAGATAGGTGGTGGTGCTTGCTAAGAGACAATTTGAATATAGAGGACCTGACTCCGTTGATTTTTTTTCTTCGTAGCGAATGATAAATGATCCACCCGAGCAAACATGAGGTGCTGAAATGGAAATCATTAATTTTTCTTCCGCTTGTTGAGAAAACAAATTCAGGATGTTTTTCTTCTCTTCTCCCTGGTTTCATCGTTCGTCAACCGAGTAATGGACTTCCTACTGGACTTAATAACTTTTAATTTAGTTGTTATATTTTACCGAATTAAGTATAAATGTTGATGTCGTGAGAGTTAAAATAATCTGTATGTTCTGAAAGAGTTTTAGCGTGGAGCTGCATTTTAAGTCATATTAATTCATTATAATGCAATTGATGATGTGCTTTAACAACATAGTATCTCTTATTGTTTCTAAGCGAATGAAAGTGTAGCTTTGTTTCTGAAATAGTTTAGAGAAAGTAAATAATGATGAAACCTAATTTTTAAGAATATTTTTTAGTTCGCGTGGCTTGTCTTTGTAAAAGCAAATATAATTTATGTAAATCAATCTTATTAGCGTTTTTATGTTTGTGTTTGGTTTTCCTTTTTCTTTTAAAATAACGTTTTTTGATGTGCAGATCTCCTTTGTCTTTTGTTGCGGAATTTCGAGCTCAGAGAAGTATATTTGGCGTAATGCAAGCTTCTTACAGAAAAAATTCCCAAATATTTTGAACCCATTTCGAATGAAATCCTTAGCCCTCGATAAAATGGACTAGAATGGATTCCTTGTTTGTTTAATTCGATTCCCTCTAGAGTTCATTTTAGTTTTTTGGCCTTATTTGAATGATATTCATTTGCATTGTTCTTTGTTTTATTGTTTGCAGCTGCAATTGCGCGCTACTTAAACATTGTATAAATTTATTGTTTAAATTTAGTTATTTTGTTGTTTCTGTCTAAAGTTTAAGTTAAATTTTTTAAATTTATTCTACTTTTTCTAGTTGATTGTTTTTAAGCTCTATAATTTATGTAATTGATTTTAATATATGCATAATCTTTTGGTATATACCGGAAAACACATTTTCTCGAAAAATAGATACTTAAACATAAAATTAATTTTAAAGTTATTTTTGGCATATGATTTAAATTCATTTATATAATAATATACTGTCTTTTAATATAATGCTTATTTAAATGTTTATTCTGCGTAATATTTATCAAAATGTTTATTTTGTGTAATGTATATTTTAAAAAAATATGAATGTTGAGTTCATATAATCCGAGTGGCTAGCATTTTGTTTGGAATAAAGAAAATAAAATTAGAAAAATGTTTCTACTTTTTACATTATGTTTTGTTTTCAGAAAAGCAAATGTAGCAATTGTATAGGAAAAAAAAATGATTGTCATTATAACCAAGTAAGAAGATGCGATTAAGCGTGCAGCGCTGGAAAACAAAGTATAACGACTAACAAAAAGTCACCCTGAAAGACATAACATAAAAACTCTGCATGTTTAAAACTCATGGGGGGAAAATACATCTAAAGAAAAATCGTAGATATGTGTTTTTCATTCACTATATAATAATTTCGAATGAAACAAGTAACTGCATTGTAATTTGAAAGCGAAATGAACTTTCTCTTATACTTTTCGCAACTTTGCTTTCTCGAAATATATTCATGTAACGAAATTATGAGATTTTCGTTGAGATTTTAAACTATTGTAATCTTTGTGCTTCGTTCCCAGTGGTTACGTATTGTATGCAAGATTAATGAACAAACTTCCATAATTACACAAAGGATTTCTGTGTCCTGGAGACTGTTTTTTTTTGTTTTGTGAAAATCTGGCTTCTGGAGACTCATCATATCTTGAACATTTTACAGATTGGTTTATCTATAAGATGCTTTTATGTCAGGACAGTGCCAAGCCTCTTAATAAATTTATATCGTTTAAGACTTGAATTTATGTATAATAACCAGGGATACAACTAATAGGTTACTTAGTTTGTTTCCAAAGATCATGCTATTTGATTCTGATTTTTTTGCAGCCAGTATATACTATGGAGACTAGAGATTTACTGGAGAATGTTTGTAAGATATAGATGGAAATCAGACAAATGATGAACTTTGACCTGGAGATTGGGTTAAAGGTAAGGGATTTGCGGTTATTCCAGTTTATTTCATGATGAAAGGCTTGCTATAAAGGAGGAAAGATATGATAGGTACACTGGATGAAATGCTTGTTTTTTGCTTAATATTAAGTAAGATGCAATATAATTATGTGGCCAAGGCTTTGTTATATGGATATATTATTTAAAAGGTCGCAACTCAAGGATATATTATTTTTCCGGAGAAAGGGGTGCTATTAACAGAACTGATAAAAGTACTAAAGAATAGTGTCAATTTGACTTAAAAAAACCCCAGGAGCTGATCATCCTGCAGAGATTCAGGATTCTAATTTTCTCTTAATGTGTAAAAACTGGAGCATCTGCTTATTTCATTGCACCAAATATATTTTCCAGCATCCATGGTGATGGCATGAACTTTATTATGGGAAATGGCCCATGTGTTATGAAAATCCTTGCCCTAAATTCAGTGACGTCACTGTAGGTCAGACTGGTTGGTTCATTTATTCCTTAGCGGAACTTGCATGGATGTTTTTTGTTCTGTTCAAGAGAAGCTCCATCTTCGCTTTGAGGCTAAACCAGCGGTAAAAGAACGCCCTACCGACGGTTTCGCTCTCCATGGTGACCCAAAGATACTGGTGTCACTGACCCCTAATGTTAATGGTCAAACCGGGATAGTACTTGATCCTCATCCAAACTTCTTGCGTGCTCTAAAACAAGGTTTCTAATACTGAATTTTTTTGCGGCCACCTTCAGGAACGCGAAGATTCTAGCGTTGGGGGGTACTGCCAGCGCAAGAGATTGATAATGGCTGGAAACAGAAAACATGTAGGTTAAAAAAGTGTTACGTTTTGCCCAGTGGGGTGCATATGATGTGTGCTATACCCGCCCAGATAATTGATGTGCTCATAGTATGTTATATTTTAGCTGTCCCCTTATAAGTTAATGCAGTGTAAAATGCTGTCATTTGTTTTTTTTTGGCGTTGAACCTATTACTAACCTTAAAGTGGAATAGATGCAAATCAAAGTCCTGTTATCAGTTATTTTGACTCTTTAAACTACCCAAGCCATTAACTATCGATAACATCTCCTTTTGGATAGACCATTCTGAATGGTTGGGTTGGATACGACAATGGGAGGTACGAAAATAAAAATATTAATCAAAGAGGGTACGCAGAAATAAGACTGGGAGCTGATCAAAACCCATTTTTTTTTTTTTTGCTATAATGCACCACCGGGTACATCTTTTTTTCCTTCACACAAAATGTATACTGACCATATTCCATGATTCAGAATTGTTAATGTTTGACTTCCAGCTTCTTTTATGACGCCTCGGAACCTGAGAGATCACTTTACAACCTCATTAAGCAATCAATTCCGGACAGCGCAATACGATTAAAATATAAGCTTTTTTATTGTGATAAAACCTGTAACTAGTAATCAAGTTAATTCGAACTGCATTTATTATTCTGAAATAAAACAACATTTTTTATGCATGTTAACACTTTGGACTCTGTTTATTTTGAGATTGGGGGAGCACACATTGTAAGGCACCAGAGTAATTAATAAGGTTTTTCTGTTGATATTGGAACATTTAACTTTGAAACCGATTAACATTCTGTGAAGAGTTTGGAAAGTTTTCATCAGATAAAATTAAGTTATTTTTTGAATCAAAATTCGTTAAATTTCTGTTCCCGGATAAATATTTAGGTAAAATCA
>BGPR01042723.1:0-13167 GCA_013235015.1 Araneus ventricosus
ATTTTATTGGTCGTTAGCAAAAGCCGTGTTACAAATCTTGTTTCAAATCAAGTAGAAAGTACAAGAGATTAACGTAGAAAATAGTTATATAAACTTTGCATAACTTCAAATCTTAATAAAAATTCAAAGTTGAATCTGCCTTTAGTATCATTATATCGTGAAACTTCTATTTTTGTTTAAACACATTTCCCTCGAAACCACTATAATTTCAACCAAGCAAAATAACAATAAGACTGAGCACATCCAAAAGTTTTGAGAGAGGATATTTACATTATGCAGAATAATTCCTAGAATAACGGATTTCTTTTAAAACCAGCAGCACAACACTTACTCGCTGGAGAAATCACTGCAGAAGCTATCTAATTAATCCAGTTGATCTGTCTTTCATAACTAATAAGATTTACTTTTAACCTCAACCTCAAGCCTGCAGCGTTAATTAAACTATGCGCGAATAAAAGAGATACGTAGCCCATGGGAGTGCAACAGTATTAGTTTCTAATCCCTAAGAAAATTTCCTGAACCAAAACAATCTTCGAAGGAAGGTTTTAAAGATTAACTTTAATCATCTTTAAAATCGGACGCCAGCTGTATAGTTGTTTACTTAGGCGTTAAATTGTGTTTTTTAACCCTTAATTAAATTACAAATATTTATACAGAAACACGTTTAATAAAAATTTCTATTAAAGCAATAAAAATATCAAATCTAAATTTAATGAAATATAAGTTATTTTATCATTTATACTCTATAATTATTTAACTGGATTGTTTCGAAGTTAATTAAAAAGTTATAAATTAGTTTAAAAATTGTTTATTAATTCTCAGCATTTACTCAGAAGTTGAACAGTCAATTTTTCGACAGAGAACAATAGAATCTCCATAAAATTCACAGAACTTGAACGTATTCTGTAAAAAAACTATTGCATTTTTAAAATTCTACAGGGTATCCCATAATTACCCATGAATGTGATTCCTCACTTTAAGAAGATGAAAATTGTACAAAAACCCATACCTCTACGACCCTAGCTTACGAAAACATCCCATACATGGATATGTATTCCGTCTAGCCATCGTTATACAGGAACACCCTATATATCGATGGCTAAATTGAATCCATAAGTGTTTCAATTAAATCTTAAACTTTCTCATCTTTTATTATTCATTATACAGGGTGTACACGAATGAAGTGCCTCATTTCAAAAATTAATAGAAAAAACTAAAAGTGTTGGAACTCTGTTTTTTTTTTTAAATAAGAGCGCATCTCAAAAGTTTTTTTTTCAGATAGGTAACGCGGCGTTAAAGCCGTTCTAAATTTGTTACAGCGAGAAAATTCCGCACCAATGGCTACCGATCAGCAGAAGCCGATGCGTGTTTTCTGCTTTCTTTCTCGACTTTCTTGAATGTCACGAAAACTCTTCAGTTTTCACACTACATGTGAATTAACAAATTAAAGAGCGTAAAATTCCCTACAAATACATACTTTTATTTTTCTTCCAGTTTTGATATTTTCTCCTTTAATGGCCCTAAACTAATTTTTGATTTCCAGTAATTTACGACCCTCTAGACCACCGAAATGGTATGTTACCTATCTGAAAAAAACTTTTTGAGATGCACTCTCATTTAAAAAAAACCGCAGTTCCAACATTTTTAGTTTTTTTTATCATTAATTTTTGAAATGAGTCATTTCATTTGTGTACACCCTGTATAACTTTCTATTCAATATTGTTTTATTTAAAAGAAGTATTTTATGACATACACACATGTATAAAAAGTATTATTTGATCAGAATAATAATTTTTTTTTTATAAAAAAGGAAAAACAAATAACCTGAAATTGATTTATTGGACATTCATGAAACATTGAAATACGATATAAAAACAAAAACCGCATTAAATTTTTTAAGGCTTTTTTATTGTCATAACAAAACAATACAAATACGCATACAATATGAGTAAATACAGATACGTAAAATTGAGAGAATATTTAAAAATTACCATGCTTTGCAATAAGTCAGAAAAATTCTATCATATTTCTAGCGTTATTTTCTTCTGCAGATGGATAAATATTATCTTACATTATATTGTTCAAGTTTATACTCTTACGTATACATTTGCAGTAGAGACATCAGTAATTGAATACTCCATCTCTTGAAAAATAAAACAAAAGAGTTCGATAAGCTTTGCTTTCAGTCACGTGTATTTTCTTTCTGCCACATAGTAAAAAGAAAGCCTTTCCATTCCGAAATTCTGCTAAAAGAACATAAAATCTTGCAACCTATATGTAAGAAAAGAATATCTCAAACTAACCAGATGTTCTGCTCTTGAAACATTGCTGCAAAACTTTTCTAAGAAGAAATGCTATATCAATTTTTGCAAGAAAGCGATATATGTCTTTTTTCATATACCAACATGATTGCCTAGTTCTTGAACGATTGCCCGAGAAAACTGGCAAACCATGAACTATCTGGAATTTTCTACGCATTTCCTATCGAGTTTGCGATTTCCTATACTCTGAATGGTTACTAACAGATATGCGTAACTTTTCAAACTTTTGTGAAGCATTTAAAAATGTTAGTTTTGACTTGAAACAAAATAATAAAGAAAAGAAATACGAACAATTGCATTTCATACGCCACAATTTCTCTTAACATGATAACGTCTTTAGGCTGGCAGACTTTGTGTAAACTGTGTGATGCGTGATACAAAATTCGTTCAGAACGTTCTGCAGAGCAGAATGTTGCACCTTAGAACAATAACTTTGGTACAACCTAGTTGCTTCTTCAGTAGTAGGTGCTAAGAAAGGGTTTCTTCAAAATTTTAAATAGGTTTTTAAGTAATTAAAAATAAATCGAACTTTTAACGTCATCCTTCAACAACTTCAGAGCATATTACCGCACAAAAATCATTTTTAGGCCATTTTAAAATTCAGAAAATTAACTTTTCAGTTATACTAATTTTATTTCCGTGCCATTCTTCTTCTAATTTTAATAAGTTTTTCGCAATAAATGTTAAACACAATCTATAACAATGCTCTTTGTTGTCGTTATCACAGAGAAGATTCTCTGTGGTCGTTATAAAATTAAAACCAATTTATTGTTTCATAAAATCTTTCAGACGCGTGCTTTTGCCAATGTTAACGTTATGATTAAAAATTGCTTTATTTCGATAGTTATTCCAAGTAAAATTTTCAGTGTTGTTTTAATTAACATGATAATGTTTTTAGACTGGAATTCTTTCTGTAAATTGCGTTATGTAAATATCGTTACGCACAGAATGTAACGGATAATGTAATGAAGCCAGGAAGATAAGGCAGACGAATCAAGCCTAAAAACATTACCATGCTGCGATGCTTCTGACTAGAAGTTAGAATCTCCTTTAATTTTTAATCTTCTCTTTTCGTGCATATTTCTTGAACTAGTAATAGTAAATCTAATACAATATTATTACAAATTTTTGTAAATAGTCGAAAATAAACGTTTGAAATTGTTTTCATTATGTTTTCAACTATAAATTACTACCTACTTACAATTTAAGTCTTATGTTATTGAATTATATTTAATTTTTTTTTCATGGCAAAGCTAAAAACAATTTTAAGGCGATATAATAGTATAGAAATTAATGAATAAATGAAATTTTTAAGAACATTTGGTCAGAAACTTCGTGAAGTTTAATGACTTCTTGCCAAATCAAACGCCAAAAGGAAAGTACCGAAATTTCATACCTTGGAACATAACAGTTTTCAGATTTTTGATGATGTATAAGGAGATAAATTTGGTTATCATTTTCAACCGACAATTTAATACCCACGTTATTTGATTTTTGAAAATTACGATTTGGTATTTATGGCATAAAATGAATTAATACCAATTGGCTTGGAAATTTAAAAATGAATCCTTTCATTTACATTGCATTTTAAAGATTGTTTAATTGCATTTTTTACAATTAAATTTAAGGCTAAAATGTGTTTTTAGCCTTAATTTCGCTTCTTGCATTAGCGATATAAATTCTGAATGTATATAAAAAAAGAAAATTTGGAGATAGTCAACTGCACGCTTTAAAAGCCTCTGCAAAATGATTGATGATACCCATCACGCGCTATCAAGTTAATACGAAGAAAATTTCAATATTTTTGATGCGTTTTTCCACAGGGAATAAATGGCAGGCAACTCTTTTAGAACTTATTGATCGATGGTGTGAGAAACTCTATAGTCCTAAATTTTCTAGGCCAGACTCTTTAAATAGTCTGATCATTTTAAACTTTGATCTTCTATCGTGAATAATTAAGTTCAAAAGCTAGTTTACTGAATGGAAAAAAAAGACAATTTTCTTTTTATTTCTTAGTTACGGTCACACTTAAAGATCTTGAAACACGATCTTCAAACTTTTAAGCAAACAACAACAAAAAAATCAAAAGCAAAAGTTAATTTTTTTTTAACTCAGAGTCGTGCGATCGAAATTTGGAGCTACTTTGCAACTTAATATTTAAGCTAACAAGCTGTTTCAAAAATTATTTTTTAATCTGAAAATGAGTTCAAAAGCATAAAAATAATGTTATAGAAAACAAACTATAATCCTATCACTAAGAAATGAGGCCATTTTCCTTATACGCTTGAAAAAGACAATTAATTGAATTAAAAAACTTAAATTTGTTTCTGATATTTATCATTTTATTTCTATTAATGAAAGGAGTTTTATTATCTTTTCACATTCCTAATTCATAGATAAAGGCGAAAAACAAAAACTTTTTGAAAGATAGAGAAGTGAATATTGATTTTTCGATAAAAACTTATTACTTCTGTTTTAATACCATTTCTGTTAACAAATTAGCTTCCCGTGAAAAACTAAAGGTAAAATTTAGCCGTTCTACCTTCTTTTCTTATTTAGTCTATTCCCATATATTTATACTCGCTATATATAAAAAAAAATTTTAGTAAAGAAATATATAAATATAAAGCTGGAATGAAATAAAGACAGATTTTCTTCATAATTAAAAATTATGATTAAAACTCATTTGTTTCTATTTTATTTGTAATTATACTGAGTGTCCCGAAAAGTTGAAATGTACTCTTATTTTTCCCTTTGGAGATCGGTAGGTACTGTAACTTGCAAAAGTGTTCAAAATATGTTTGGGAATAAAATTTTGTTAATGAAATAGTCCTGCCATTAATTTTCGAAAAAAATACATTTTTTAAATTTTTATACGACCTTCTAGACAAATTTGATCAATTAGAATTTTCTCCCTTTTCCTACAACAAGATCTTTACAAAAAAATCCTTTAAACCTACTTGTACCTTTAAAATTGACTGAGTTATACTGAAGGATAAAACATGACTAATACCCAATTTTCTACCATTTAAAATGCTATTTCGCTATTGAAAATAGAGACCATCTACAAATTGTTAAAGACGCTCTTTAAATATTTTAACTAGTACGAAAACATTGTATCACAAATAAGTCGAAATAGCGCATTGCACAGGCAGAGATCATAAAAAATGACAAATGTGGTCTAAAATCCTAGAAACACTATTCAAAGAAACCAATTTACAAAGCATACTCGAAATGTTTTCCCTCTACTCTAATGCACAATTCAGCTCTTTTCATGTGTCTGCAACTATTTGAAGATTGTCACTACTAATATTATTCCAAGTATCTGGTTATCGTTTGCTAAAGGTCAACTCCAAAGGTCACAAAAAATATCAATCTTTCATTACAGGAATTGAGGTTCATTTAAAAATGAAGACTTTTACTGCAAACCCCGACGAAAAACAAAAAAGGTAAGGATCCTTTGAAGCCATTCAAAATATTTTAATCAAACATTTCCTGGTCACAGGGATAACATGTAATAAAACAATTTTAGCATTTCGCGTACTTTGATACGAGAACCAACGCAGTGCGCTGGAAAAAGAGGGTAACTTAACTATATGAAATGCTATTTGAACAATTCGGTGGTTTCATCGATTTTCTGGTTAATCATTTTAGTAACAAAGGCTTTTGATACTTTAACGATCAACTGCCGTGACATTTATGAAGTTTCATACTGGTATACTTTTTCTTCTAGAAGTTCGTTCTTCTATTTGTTATAATACAAAATGGCGCCACTTCAAAAGAGTATTTTATCAGTGGTACATGAATAAGTTTTTTTTTATTCAACTTTTGCTCAGCTTTATATACATTACATTATATTAAAATACACATAATGAATAAATTGCATTAAAAATGTACAAAATGAAGTAAAGATAAAATATCTCCCGCCTTGAATACAACAGAAAATTTATTATTCTGGAAATTATAATGCTAAATCATAAATTTATCACCATTTAAAAAGATTATAATGAATTAATTTCAAGTACTGACTTTTAGCAATTTTAATATTAATTAGAGAATAACAAATATATAGCTTTGTTTTAAATTTTAAAAATCAATTATTAAAATTCTAATTGCGGAAGAAATAAAACTTAATTATACCCCAAAAGCTTGCCATTGCTTATTGAGGATGTCGCTTTAATCACATTTCTCAGATAACGCATAGGCAGTTTTATTATTAGGCAGTTATTGGCCGAGAGAACTCGACTGATTAGAACGCATAGGCAGTTATTGGCTGTCAGTCAAGGGCTGCAGTCTTGGCTTCGGGACCGGAGAGCACTAGGTTCGAAATCTGATTCCAACGATGATCCGCCTGTATGTGGGTCTGTATACGCTATTTCTAGCGTCGAGAGACAAACGGCCGTGATACAGAAACTTGGAGAGGTGGGTGCTGCCTGAAGTGTCGTCCTCGTCATCTAACTACGGTTCGAAATGACGAGGTCCGTTCCAAAACAGCTGACGTCTTGCTTTTAAGTAGGACGTCAATGCAATTGAACGGAAATTAGGAATCAGTTATTAATTATGTACCTTAAGAAGAATTATAATTCATTCAGAAACTTATTTTAGATGAAATTCTACCACAAGAAAAGCAAAAATAAAATATTTCCGGTTCAATCCTTTAATTCTCGCCCACGTCATATTGAAGTACATCGAATTATCGTATTTTTAGGCTTAAAAAATAAAATTTAATCATTAATTAGCTTTATAATATGACACAAAAAATACGTAGAATCCATAAGCATCTCAAGTATTCTATGCTTTCTTAGATGAATGAAAATGACAGCCCTTTCCAAAACAGAAGGGGTCATCTTATTAGACAGCAAAACAAATGCGATCCTTAAGGTGTTAATTCGTTGCCTAAGGTACCTCAGGAAAGCACACGGAAAATATTCAGTGTGAAACTCTCCGTTCTGCGTGGGGTTTCTTTTATGTGAGTGATGGCATTCTGTTTCCAGAGTTCATCAGTGAAAAGCTTTTGTTTTAAATGAATTCTGAAGAATCTTCGTTTCTCTCAGCCAAGGCCGATTAAACCTTTTAGAATTTTTAATTTTAATTTAATCTCTATACCAATGGCGAATCCAGGGGGGGTCTATCGGGCTACAACCCCCCCCCCCCAGAGCCAAGCCAGAATTCCTGATTTAATTCAACATCATTGCAACTGTTTTTTCTTAATTTCTCTCTTTAAAAAAATAAAAAAAAACGTTTCAACATTGCTTTCTGGCTTGGAAGGTTCGAAAATTTTGATACTTTTGTAGTCATTCCACTTGTACTTGTAGCTTTGACACGGTCGAAGACGTTTTTTGGCTAGTTACTTCATTGTAATTTTTATTAAATTATCGAAAGTATTGTATTGTTCTTTATGATTCTTATTGCCAGGTGAGTAAAGTCTGTAAAGTTAAAGAGTTTTGGTTTACTTTAGCCTTGAAGTTTGACGTTCATCACGAGGATACAAAGCCCAAATAATTTAATTTATTCCAGTCAATAGTCATTTTTAAGCTTCCAACAAGAATTCTGAAATGCAATGTACCAATTCTGTTTAAATTCAATTTTATTTAGAATTTAATTATTTTAGTAAATTCTTTCATTGAATGTAAAAACAGGAAATGGTTAAATCTCTTTTCTTAAGATTTTATCTCTTACCTCTGCTCGCTCGTCAATCCCCAGAAGGATTGCGCAGCAATCCTCCTAGGTTTGCTTTGCAAACCCTGCTCACTTCATTGTGTATCCTAGCTGCAAAAAACATTTATGGTTGAGCTTAATGGATTTGCTTCTGATGTTTTGACTTAAATCAGCACAGAATAAATTTGTTGGCCTATAAGAAGGTCTTTTTCTTCATTTTTTAAGCATTTAGGAGACTAATTAAACATTCAAATTAAACTGTCAAAGGAAATTATAACAGTGCAAGAAAAAAAAATGGTAAATGCTTCAAGATACTATCTATAATATAAAGCAAGAAAATACATGTATCTGTCGGTCACAAGAACTCCTCCTAGACGGTGAACGGCAGCGACATGACATTTGCACACGGCATTCTAAAGCACATTTCTAGGTCAACGGTGCTATTTTCAACTTTCAGAGTTAATTAGTTCTTAAGATATTTAATTAAATAACGAAAATTAGCCGCTGTTAAGCCTAATGTTTAGAGGTTTTTTGCCAATAACTTCTGAAGTAATTATTAGACAACAATTATTTTTATGTCATTTTAAAGAGCAAAAAATTATCTTTATAATGATATTAATTCCATTGCTATCAAGTGTTTTCTCTGACTGGTATTAAGGTTTAAAAATATTATTAACGCAATTTCTAACAATACTTTTTATTCTTATAGAAATAAATTCGAGCCAAATTACTGTTTCGTGCGCGGGATTTTGCCAGTGTTAAAATTAATATAAGAAAATGCTTTCTTTGACCACAAGCAACAAAGGAGACTTTTCACTTCCGGTTTCCTGCTATCGAAGCATTTACAGCTTATAATACGGTTACACAGTGATCCAATGACATTAGTGAATTATTCTCTCGATGTTTTAATTAATTTTCACAAATTTTTAACTGATCTTAATGAGTGTGTGCTAAGCCTTCAAGGCTACTTTTTCCGGTTCCTATCGTAGGAAGAGGGAAAAGTGAGATGGGAAAAAGATGTTCTAATGGTCTATCTTTATTAGAATCGTTCCAGGTGGTTAAAAAGCCGGAGACAAAGAGAGGGTTTAAACTGCTGATAGAGGGGATCAGATAACAAGGTAGTGGATGAGCGAAAAAAGAAAGACGCTGCTGCGAAAAACTGTTTTATTAAGCTTAAAATGTTATAAATACTTAGACTTGAAAATATTTTTAAACCGAGCAACGCCGGATATATCAACTAGTATAATACATAAAGAGGACCCTAAAAACAAATCAGGTAAAATTTAAGACCGCGGTGCGATTTTGTTGCCAAAATCTCACCAACCGTTAAAAAGCTCGCCAAAAGGGGGGAAAAAAAGTTTCATGATAGCCACATTTTGCGAATAATCGCTCACAAAAAATTCCCTTTTGACTACCGTACTGTACCAATTTTTAAAACAGTATGCTAAGCATGTTGAAATAATTATTTCTCCTTTTTCCTGAATGCCTTTCAAAACTTTCTTCAGTTGATTCATTTACATGTTGAATTCGTCTTTTATCAATGTTTTGACAATATTTAATATCACATTCATTAATAACTCAGTGAAAAGAAGGCTCAAACTAAATTGCACTCATTTGTTTAAGTTTGGAAAGTGAAATCATGTGATCCATCAATTGCTATAGATGTTGTCAAATCCTACAGCTAATTAACGCGTTTTTTGGAAGCCGCACAAGAGTACACTAGTTCTGGGAGCAGTAGATCGCGAGTAAAAAAAAATATCTGGTCTTCATCGCAGCCTTTAAAGATTTAGTCATTTTTTGCAATTTATTTGCACAAGTCTGCTTTTATCAGTATTCACAAAATTACAATTAAATTTTTGTCTTTAACACTAAATTACAATTAAATGTCATTTGCTATTATTAATATTTTTGGAGGCATTATGAATGGAGTTCCATTTGTCTAGAATCGTTGAAAAAAGCTTAACAATACATGAAATGGAGCCATTAAAACGGCCACCAACTTGAAGCTGAATCAAAAAATAAAAATTCTTAAAGCACACGCAGTTTCTAATGACTTCAAGGAACCTACATGTCAAAAATCCAAAGAAAAGCGAACAATGCATTTAGTCGTGACTGCATAACAAACAGACAATTTGCTGAAAGGTTGAATTAAAACAAGACCTCGCTTCGATCGGTCAATTATCCAGTACTTCCTACAGAATTTATTCTTTTTTATTAAATTAGATTTAAATGAGATAATCCTTAGGAGTAGATAAAATTAATTTCCAGATCAGGCAAGAGTGAATGGAGTGCACTTTTTTCTATTTTAAGCCGGACATACGTTTCTGTACCTTTTAAAAACTGTTGTCTCCAAACTGAGATTTAACAAACATACACATCTCGCAAATGAACTAATAATTCATGGTGGCATATTATGTGAATTTCACTTTTAGATTTAAAAACATTATTTGATCATTTAATAAATTTGAACTTTTTGGTTGCATATTGTATGATGCTAAAACCCAATCAGGAGCAACTGATCATATGGATAAACTGTTCAACATAATAAAGAATAAATAAAATATAATTTTGGATAGGTTTGAAATAGTACTACATAATGAAGGTGTCAATCCAAGAAATAAAAAAACAGTAAATGAAATTGAATATGTTAGGTTACATACTTTCAGATTCATTCAGGAATCCCCTAAAGACACTCTTGATTCTAAGTGGAAGATATATTTTCTGTTTCAATCAAACCATTGGAATTCCAGAACTGAGAAATACTATTGAATTGCAATAATTGAATACATAATATATTGAGCTAATATTTAAAATGTATTACAGTAAGACCCCAGTAATCCGGACGAATTCAGGCACATGGACGTCCGGATTAGCGAGGTTTTAAAAAAATTGTATGTATAGGTACTATGGTATATTTGTATGAACTAACATTGTATGGAAAAATTGAATGAACATGATACAGTAAGAACATGATATGGACATACATAATTACTACTTATGTAAGTGAATGAACATAATCATTGTCCAAAAAAAGTCAGTGATTTTTTTGCGCGACCGTTCCAATTTTTAATTCAAATGTGCGATCTCTTAAACGTCTGAGGAGCACAATTTCATGTGCTTCAAAATTTTACTCTTCAGATCACTCTAATGAAATGTTGAGTGCCGCCACAGCCTCAGAATGAGAAATTTTGATGGGGTTTACAGGGGTGACGTCGTCATCATCTTCTGCTGTTACCGTCCTGATAAAAAAAATTTTGTTTTCTGTTAAAATTTCATTTTGAGCGAAATTGTCTTCAGCTTCAGCAGCCCACTGGAGGGCTTCAGTATTAGACATCGGGTTCGTTTTTTGTAATTGGTTAATGAATGATGCAAGCTAAATTTCTGCAGTTTGCACATTTTCTTCAACTTCAGAATCAATAAAATTGAGAAGCAAAATTTTCCACGACTTGTTGATCAGCAATGTAGACACAGATGCCCAACATTTTTAGCAAGACTGAACACGACATCTTTTAAATTTACATTTTTCAGTGTTTTTTCCAAGTTTTCATTGTGCAGAGGATCATTGAGAATGTTCTTAAGAAGCAACTTGCATCATTCTCCATGGACAGACCGGATTATCGAGGGTTCTGGATTAGCGCATGTCCGGGGTTCTACTGTATAGACTAGACGCCTTCGGCAACCAGCTGTTTGCCCTTAACATCAACAGCCTGTTTTTTTTCAACTTGGCAGCCAAGGGAATCTGCCAAAGTTTTTTTTTTTAGATATATTTTGAATATGAAGGGTGGCAGGTGACAATTGATGACATATTTAGAAGTCATAAGCTTTCACATAAATTAAAAATTGTCGAAATCGGTCCAGTGGCTGGGGGACTGCCTGAAGGCTTTCTCCCATAGAGAATGTACAGCGAAGAAGTATTTTTTAAATTTCTCTCGAAAATGTAGCGTGGTAGGGGGAAGCAAGCGACCATTGATGACAATCTAGATGCCATAAGCTTCCATATGAAATAAAAATTATCGAAATTGGTCGAGTGGTTGGGGCTGGGGAACTGGTCCTATGGTTTTGCCAATTATTTGAAATATATAAGTAATGGTGTTAGTCATGCTAATGAAGCATTTAATTTGGAGAAAATTTGCTAAAAATAATGTTTTGATTAAGGGTTATAATTCTGTTCGTACATGTTTTATAACAATGTTATATATAAATGACACCTTTCAACTAATATGAATTCCACAGTTAAAAACTATTTATTTCGAAATGCATTTCTGTTTGAGATAATTTCTCACCCTTCTTGAGAAGTTCTTTATAAATGTTACTGAATTTATTCAAATAAGCTGAAACTACTATTCTATCATGTTTCAAAACAGATATCAATTCATTGAATCCAAATAATAGATTCAGATTCATTGAATTCTGAATAACAGATACTTACAGACTAATTTGATTGGTTGGTTATGTTATGTTTTCTGGTGCAAGAGCCATATTTCATCATGCTGCACCAAACACAAGGTGAAAAGAATTTTTCATGTTTGAATTAGTAAAAAATAATACATTAAAAATCCAAAACAAATTCTAAATAGTCTTTAAAAAAAGGATGTGGATGTAAAAAACTCTTACAGACTAATTTGGAAAAAAAAATGATAAATGAATCACAGAAGAATTTCAAAAATGTTTTATATAATTATTATTTACTTTATACATGTTTTGATGATAAGTATATTACATAAAATTCACTCGAATAAATACATTCAAACACCATGAATAATATTAAATTTAGTATAAACAATTCAGATATATACAATTCACATTTTAAAATCTAATCAAGATAAATTTTTTTGTTGAAGACATATATCAAAACTATGATCAACACAAGCCGTAAAAGTTTTACACTTTTATATAAATTTTTACAAATAAATACAATTTCATGTACAACCATATCTACATTACCCTAATGCTTCTAACGAAAGAAGGGGGAAAAATGCAAAACAATGCAATAGGAAATAAACTTGTATAATCCAAATAATCTTGCACATTTTTCACACAACATATTGTTAAGTATGAAAAAATATTAATAAGTTAACTTTATTTTCCGATTCAGGATTTTATTAACAATGTGATCATATCTTGATATTAGAAGGATGACAAAAAATATCAACATTTTTCTTCTATTATATTATTTGAAACATCACAC
>BGPR01042724.1:0-13167 GCA_013235015.1 Araneus ventricosus
AACAGCAATAAATCGGATTTGTTTGATCAACCAGTTTTTTCAGTCCAACTAATCCAACCTTCTCATTATAATCTAATTGCCTGACTCTTGCTGAACAAATGGCTCTTAAATAGTTACGGACAAAACACAAATGATATTACAATGATAAATTACTATAATTACACTAACTCCAACGTCAATTAATCTGTCTATGCCAGTATAAATATTCACTACCTCTTCTGCCTGGAGCACACATGTCATCCCAATCGTTTTATAAAATTCAAATTTGGCTCTAATTGACTCGTTTCCATATTCTAATAATAAACGCCATCAGAGATAAGGCAGGCATTTTATTGCATATCGCTTGATGACACGATCGATTTCGCCACCCCGTGTTTATTCGGTTAATCGTTTGGAAAATGACACACGAGATTCCCCGTGTCATCAGGAAAAAAGCGTACCGCGAACCTGGGAACAAAAGGTCGCGCACGTATGGAAATTTTCGTTGTGAAAGAAAGTTTTTTGGATACCAGTTATTGTGTAGCAAAAAATAATACGTCAATAAAGTGGCATTTAATGACGTCAGGATGTGAAATCACATTACCGGAATCTCGGCAGGGGGATGAGCTCACGATTTAAAACGCGCCGGCTTCGGAGTTTTTACGATGATGGCGGATCAATGGAGAAGGCCGTGAGCGCTCTTGAGGTCATCATCGTGAATGAATCCAATTGACATCGGAGGGAAACATTGTATGTCGCAAATTTAAAGATAATTGTGCTTTCCCTGCAGTAGAGCGGGCTTGGCGTTTATTTTTCGCGTCATTTTATCTATTGAAATTTGAAATGTGGTAACTCTGTTTTCTTAGCCTTTTGTTTATTTTTAATGGTTGTATTGTGAATTTCTTATAGAAATTAAATTAAGGAATCGAAAAGGATTCAAATGAAATTGAAAATAATATGTAGAAAGGTGGCATTACGTAGTATTTTCCGTTTTACTTACACATTACTCATTTTTTTTTAAATCACAGTTAAATGGCTGCAATCTAATTCATATGAAACAGGGTTTCTTAATCTATGGTTTAAAACATCAAATCTGGGTAGACTGTAAGATTCTTGAGGTAGCTCTGTCATATTCTTCAATATTAATGGGTTATAATTTTATTAAAAAATATATCTTCATAAGGAATAATTAATGACTATCTCCTAATAAATATGTATATAATATAGCTGGTGTGGATATTTTGGAAAAGAGTAGGAGTCCCACAGCAGTTGGTTTTAAAATCTTTTGAAACTGTTAAAGAATTAAAATCGATTTCATTTTGAAAGATTCATTATCAGAATTTTACAATACGAATTCAGGTGATATGTCCATTCCGTGATCAAGATTACTGTTATTTAAAAAAAAATGGAGCGCAGACACGCATGGAGACTCCAACAACGGCAAATGAAAGGAAAAGAGGGCGAAAGATAGTGATTCCAGATTTTATAAATTTGGAACGGGAATTTTACTCGTCTGCTGGAAAACAAAACATAATAAATCACTGGTTCAGCACTTTAAAAGTGAAGATGATTGATCAGGTGGTTGTATTGACATAGTCATAATAAAAGAACTTAAAATGGATTTATTTTAAGACTTAACAGCGAGGCAGTAGAAGAATTTTCTCATGCATTCTACTTCAGTCCTTTTTTGTATATAATTGAGTATAGTAGAAGAATTTTCTCATGTATTCTACTTCAGTCCTTTTTTTATATATAATTGAGTATATAGTCTATAAGTCTTTTTTATTGTTTCACTTATAATGACTATTGGTAACATGAAAAAATTTTGCTACTGAAAATTATTAGTAAGTATAAAAATTTTTTGATGCCCTGTTAAATACTCCTGTTAAAACTGAGAAAAGAATAGTTTGTTAAATTCCAAAAATTAACTAAATTAATTGACTAAATGTAAGTTCAGAAAAACGTGTGGATTCTATTGATTGGTTTTTACGTAGATTAATGGTGCATTCCGAGAATTTTATCACGGAAGTTGGTAATTGCAAAATTTTTATCAGTAAGCATTAATTAAAAGTAATTATATTTTTCCACAGACTTAGTAATATTCACCTGGTGCTAGGCGTAACCACTGGTATTTCCTGAGTTCTTGAGAATTTCGGAGAAAAATAATTAGTTATGGTGGGAAAGTAGTCTAGTAAAAAAGTGTAACGTCTGTTATATTGAAAGGTGTTAATTAAAAAAAAAGTTTTAAGGTATATTTCTGAACTAAGAAAATATTGCTGATAAATTTGAAAGTCTTTTTCAGAGAAACCGGCAAAAAGGAGGTGGGACCGTAAGGTAGGATTTACGACAAAATCTTGCACGTTTTGAGCCTAATTTTAGGAAACTGAGAGCATCAAAGTAACCGCAACTATCTCATTAATAATCAGTGCTGGTGATCTGTCTTACAATTACTTTGTATCGCAAAGAAATATTGCTATAAATGTTAAATAAAAGCTTGTTAATGCATGATTATTATTATAAAAAATGTATCTGCTCGATATCCACATTCCAGTATAAAATTAAACCTACGGCAGTAACGTGGCAAGGATATCCTTGGACAATCATTTTCTTCACTCCCTCCCGTCATATTTGGCTTTAAAAAGTGAAATAAACACATCAATATTCTGTCTAAGCGCCGTTCTCTTTGATTATCCCCTCCCTTCGTCACTAAGCAACTAATTATTAGTTTGTATTTCCAGGCAGTGAATAAATCTGCCGGCACTTAAAAACAGTTATCTGAGATGCAAAGAAGGCACTACACGCATAAAGTCGTTTTAAAGTAGGGATGTCCAAATTTTTTTAGGAGCGTACCTAAAAAATAGAAAAAAATTTTAATGGGCCAATATAATTTATTTTAAAACTCGATAAGAATTTTAAAAAAATTAATACTAATACGCGAGTGGAATAAGTGTATGCCCCGTACTAAAGTATAAAACGTAATAAAGCATATGAATATCACATAATAAAGTATAAAACATAATAAAAGATTAAGTAGGAAATATACCCAGTAAGCTCAAAGATTGTGGATTCTAACCTTTGATTCTTTTCATCAGGATGTTTTAATTCAGATAACATTCCGGTCTAACCTTTAATTCTTTTTATCAGGATGTTTTAATTCAGATAACATTCCGGTAAACTTAAAATGTGCCACTCCATTTTAATGCTGAAATCAAATGCATAGTTTGCATGAGGAAAAAGAAATTGAAGTCAGCGCAGAGAAACGCGCAACGAGATGTTAGATGACATGGACAGTTATTTTACTAAATTAGGAACGTTCACGTAGACAATGAAATGGACAACTTGAAGTTTAAAAATACTTTGTTCAGATAAAAATAAATATCAAATTATGATAAGAGATTCAATTGAAATTAAATAACATCGGTATTCCCAATGGACAAGATGGTTGCCGATGGTCGCTAATATTACAAAAATACAAGAGTTGAAAATATCAAAAATTATTTCCGGAAAGAATTGTTCCGAATGAAATATTGTGTTTACATGAATTACTGACTGAGACTTCAAAAGCAGTTTTTAATTCCAAGAAAACTTAATATGCTCTTTAGGAAATATGGCGTCTAATGTACGCAGATGATTTAATAAATGATCTCTTAAGACATAGCTATTTTTGAATATTCCGTCATGTCCATCACCTTCCTTAACACTATCTTTACTTCAGCAATGGTAAATCTTGATGAATGAGCCAATATCTTCACAGTTCCGTTCAACTTTGTGGTTACTCTTTCTTGTGAATGAACTGACGTAATAGGGAAATTATTGAACAAGCGTGCCAGTCACTACCCATGTTAAAGTAACCAATAATCTTCACGGTGGTGCGAAATGCATACAATTTAACTCTGAGAAAAAAATTTATTTAATGTTGAAATCATTGAACATTTTAAGTACCATTTCTACGAGGATTCCCCAGTAAATTCTTCCTGTTATTCGTTGGGTTGCGGTGAAAAGAATTTTGTGGTAATAAATAAATAAAAATAAACGTAATTTTACTTTTATGCTATTCGCTCAAATGTTACAAGTTATAATTATGTCATCTTTATTTTTTATTCATTCCCTTTAAAGTCTTTCATAGGTGGATGTAGAGTTTTTAAGAAATGAATATTTTGGGATATTCCAGAAATCTAGGGGTCCGAACACTTTTCAGTATTTTATCAACCACTATGCATTTTAAAAATCGTTTACTTTGGGATTATCCATTAAATCCATTTAGTTTTTAGTCGCATTTTAGTAAAAAGATTGTGTCAAAGGGACTAATTTTTTTTTTTTTACTTTTATCCATTTAACTGAAAATTTGCATCTTTCAAACACTTGAAGTTTTGCTTTTAGTCCTTTTGCAAATGTTTTGAAAATAATAGTTGAATTTCTCAGATCGATCAGAAATCAATTCCATCTTCTCCAATAATATTTTTCAGAGTACGACACCACTTTAAATATTTATTTGAAGACGTAGATAATTTTTGTATTTGAATCTTGTAGATTTTTGAATTAAACTTTTCTAAATATTTACAAGCATTGCAATTACATTTTCGTCATTATACTTTTTTTATTTTTAAATTTTGTGTTTGGAGCACCGAATTTCTTAGACATAATAAATCATCCAAAATTATCTGTTCTTAAAAACTTCTTCATTATGAAAATTCTTTTAAGAATGCGATTTGCTTTGCTTCATTTTTTGCATACAAATGTGATTGAAATTTTATAAGTAAAGGAAAGATAAAGACGAATGTATATTAATTTTCTTTCTTCTAGTATGAAAATAGCGCTTATAATATAGAATAGTTGCTATAGATGAATCAACTAGTTGAAAACGTTCCGAAATAATGAGACAGAAATTGTGAGAATCAAATTTCAACAACTCTGTCTCGTGATCACTTTTAGTGTTGCTACCAGAAATACGAGAAGCGATTACAATGTTCGAAAATAGTTGGACATATTTAAAATTTTTACACAATTTATTTCTTCCATGGAATAAATGAATGAAAATCGTGACGGCAATTTCTGAGACTTCTGGCTTATTCAGAATGGGCTAGTTACCAAAATTCAGCTATATTAACTAATTTTTTCAAAAAATTCAGAATTCATTCAACAAAATCATCACTTGCCATCCTCTTGAAATAAATTTATTTTACAAAAATGGAAACCTAACAAATGCCAGACCTAAATGAACTAAGAAGAAAACTGGTGAAAATAATCTTCCTAAAAAACCGTAACAAAATGAATAAATAATATAAATAGTTTATTATAGTAATGTTACAAAACATTTTCTTTTTCTTGTCCTTAAATCCAAACCGAGATACATTTCTGTTTCTTCTACTTTTTTTATTTCGATTACATTGTAAAACTAGATATCTATTCAATTTATTTTATATACACTAGTTTCTTTCAAAAAGTTCAGGTGTTTTTTTTTAACATTTGACTTAGGATATCTCCACAAAAATCCTTGTTATCATAACAATTAATGAAAATTTTGCTTCTGATTGTATAGCTGCTGAAAACATCCTTTATATGAATAAAATTCCATTTAAATTGAAAAGTAAAAATTTCTGTCATTTTTGAATTAATAATAATTCAATCAAAACAAGCATCAGTCGAATGTCCTTAATATAAACATTATTTTCCTTTTTTCAGCGTAATACGGACTTTAGAATGGCATACTTTCTACAAACTGAGTGATAAAAAAATAGAAACGTACAGAAGGCAGTGCTCTATCGGGCAGACCGTTGGACCAGACTTACCAAATTTAGAAAGTGGTTACTTATAGGGTAGTATGTGCTCACTAATTAGATTTTGAATGAATCAATTTTTGGATGAATTTTAACGTTTTTTCGCAATAAGATCGGGGCATTTTATTACATGAAAACCATTTTTAAACTAGTTCAAAAAGCAAAAAATTAACCTTTTAATAATATCATTTTCATTTTTTCAAAATTAATTATAATGCAATTTATAGCAATGCTTTTTAATGTTTTAACGAAATGGAAATCAATTTCATTATTTCATCAAATCATTCACTGGCCTACTTTTATCAATGTTAAAATTATAATAAAAATTTATTTCTTTGGACGTTAATTCCAGAGCAAAATTTTCACTTTCGCTTTTATTAAGACGAAAATATTTTTGCGCTGGAATTCTTTCTGTAACTTGCATGATGCGTTACGCGCAGAATGCAATAGCTCATGTAATCAAGCCAGACGAATCAAGCCAAAAAATATAAGGTGGTCATAAATTATTGGACCCATTTCAAAAATCAATAAAAAAAACTAATAATGTTACAACTACGGTTTTTTTTAATGAGAGAGCATTTTAAAATGTTTTTTTCAGATATGTAATGTACCTTTACGGCGATCTAGGGGGTCGTAAATTATTGGGCATCTCCTATTTTTTAGAGCCATTATCTGTGAAACTCTTAAATCTAGAAGAAAAATAGAAAGAAGCATGTATTTGTAGGGAATTTTACGCTCTTTAGTTTGTTAAATCAATTGTAATTCGAAAACTGAATATTTTTCGAGATAATCCATAAAAACTAAAAAAGGAAACCAGAAAACGCGCATCGGCTTCTGCTGATCGTTAGCCATTGCGTATGGAAATTTCTCGCTGTGGCAAATTTAGAAAGCCGTAATGGCACGCAACCTATCTGAAAAACCTTTTTTATTTGCTCTCTCATTTAACAGAAAAAAACGCAGTTCTAACATTATTAGGGTTTTTTTTATAATTTTTGAAATGTGTCTAAAAATTTATGACCACTCTGTATTATCATGCTGCGATGCTTTGGATTAGTGGTTCGAATTTCTCTTATTTTTTAAAAAAATAAAACATTCAAAATGATAAGCAATACGATTAAAACTTTATTACAGTCGACGCTCGTTATAACGATCACACATTATAAAGACCATTCCATTATAACGCCCAGTGATAAAATCCCCAACTATGTTTCCCTATGCACTCTATGTTATTTTACTTCCGGTATAACGACCGTCCAGTGTCCTCTAATCCCAGCACAACGTCCGAATTCAGAGGACACTCTTCCCGGCATTTTTCCAAAATTCCTTTATTTTCTACTTTAAAATATATTTTAGAAACATGTTTTTGATTGATAAAATTTTATTGATAAAACATAATTTGAGTATTTATTTGGAATCTCTTTAAAAATAGCCTATTTTTACGGAACTGCTGAGAGTGCATGTGTACATTTTTTTAAAATTATATCCACTATAGCGACCACTCGTTATAAAGATCTTTTGCTGTGGGACTCAGAGGGTCGTTATAACGAGCGGCAACTGTACTTAGATTTTATATATTAACAACTGACCCTCACATGTTTAAAATCAGCAAAGATGTGAAGCGAATTGAATAATCAAATGCGCCAGTTTAGCGGGCTGAGAGTATCTTGGGTTAACGACAACTAGTAAATGTTCTGCTTCTCTTTTGATTGCACAATGAATTGAAATTTTATGCAGGCATTAGCATTTTTGTGCACATAATTATTTTCACTTTGCTCAAACTCTAGATAGTCATTTCTCTGATTAAAACAGGATATGTTTTACAGCTGTATTGCACCATGGCTCAACTTTTAAACGATTCAGTTACATACTGCTTTTTACTGTTTTTCTCGGATGATGCCAAAAACTGTCCTAATAGCGGATGAATAGATTAACAATAATTCTTCTGATTGATTTTTGATTATTATATTATGATTTAAGTTTTTATATTATTTTATATTTTACCTTATCTTATTTGATGATTATAATATAATTAATATAATTTTCAGTTATAAATTACAGTTATCAGTTCAGAATACTTTTACATATTAAGAGAAATGCTGTCTGCATTAAAATTACTACTTCATGGATACAAGGACTCACCTGGTTTAATAGAACTAACAGATTTTTCCGGGGTTTTAACCTAGTCTTTCTGAAAAGCTAACCTATTTATAAAGCGAATAACATAGCAAAAAGATATTGGTTAACGAAACAGAAATAAAAACATCACATCATCATTTTTATCAATAATAACCGAAGTAATAATCAACAAGAACCAAAAATCAAACTATCATACACAAAAAAGAACCATTATAAGCTTAATTTCATTCATTGACTCTTCAGGCAACCGTATTTCAAACTTCAACTAAATAATCTAAGTGATAAATGATAACAGTGACAAAATAATAAAGTATTCAAAATAATTTCAAACCATTTAAAATAATTTCTGCAGTTGCTTTTGATATTCCAGTCTTGTTCATTTTCCAGAAAATCTTCAACGCTTTTCATTATTTAGTTCTACTGAGAAAGCCGACTCCCAACCGCACCATAAATGAATTTTAATCTTTCTAAAACCTGAATGAAAGCTTCTGTGGATAGAAAAAAGAAGCTGTGTCATTTCAAATGACATTGAAATCCCCCATCCTAAATTCCGGGCTACCATTTTCTTTTCAAAACATAATCACACTGAAAAATCAACACCGTTTGTAAAGAAGGTCGGCTCTAAAATGAGAGCATAAATCCGTGCTTTTCACTAACAAGCAATGAAAACAAAGGCGTTTATGGGTTTGTTGAATTTTTCTCCCTGAATGCTATAATTTAAACCACTCATATTTGCTTTTTCTTCCCATGAAAATTGTGTTCATCTTGCGCTGTTTTTGAACATTATTTTTCATTCAGATCGTCTGTTTGAAGTCTAATTTTATAAAATCCAAAGATTAAAGTTTTGTATGTAAGGTGCTAAAATGCGATTATCAATCAACTTATTTGTTTCTTTATTTTAGTAGTATTTCATTTATATTCTTAGGAACATGTAGATATGTAGAATTTTCATGTTTCTATCTTATAATGAATCTATGTAAATTATGTCCTGAATACAAAGCAGTTGAATTATCTTAAAATTAAAATAGTCTTGATGAATCTACCTACCTAAATCTTTTCAACTTACATGTAAGGCTGATTTAAAACAATATTAAAAATACCACATGTTTTTTTTTATTTATCTTCTTTCAGTTGGTTGATTTAGTGACTCAAGGATAATTTTTGGCTAAACAGCGCCCAGTAGCGCAGCGAGCGAGGGTAAGTGACACTTGGGGCAAAATATAATTTTTTTGTACGCAGTCACCATCAGTTGTTCAGCAAATGTAAATGGCTCCCAGGATATGTGACTTATTTTTCACCTCTTCATTATATTTTACCTTAAAAACGAATATAAATGCACTACCGATTCGTCTCCATGGCGACCCTTATTTTTGGCTCCCGGGGCTATCTATACCCCCTCAACCTGCACCCCGTCGCTACGCCACTGATTGAGCCATGCATGAAGTTAAAGAATTTATCTTAGGATTATTTTGCGATATCGAATAATAAGGAAAGGAATTTCATTCATTTCTGCCAATATTCGTATATACAAATATTTTGCAGGTAAAAATGCCCAATTGTTGAATTTAGGTCTTAATATTAGATTACCTCTATATTTAACCTTTGTAAACGCATAAAAATAACCCAACTTCCTGCATTTTTTTAGATTTCATTTCTTAAAAGTAATCGCCTAACAATGGATGATCTCCAAAACCTCCTCAAAATATCTTTACTTGAAATATGTGAAAACAATGAACCTTCATTACGTAAAAAAGTAATTTTGAACGTAAGTACGAACGTGTCAAAGTCGCAATGCTTTTTATATTTCAAGTTTTTGAAACTTCTAAAAGCCACTGATTTCCTCAAAAAGGAGAAAAATCAATTTTTTCTAGCATTGAGAATTTTTTTGCGATGGAATAAGATTATAAACACAATTCTTAACCGATTTTTTTAAAAAAGAACTGTCAAAATAAGGCCTTAGTTATTGTTCCTTTCGGGTGCTCGCTTTCTTTTTCCATTGTTTTCAAGGTATTTCCTAGATAAAGAGCAGAAATGTCAAGAGATTTGATGGCTTATTGATTGCACAGCTACGGAATTCATCGTATTCTACGTTACCCCTCATCAAACTATATTATAAAGGAGAAGAACTTTTAGATGTTCAACGTGTTGCTGTTTAGACTATTTAGTAAACTCTTACAGATAAAGTAGAACAAACAAGAAAACAGAATCATTTCTTGACCACTTCACCGAATTTAGTTTCAGTGCATTTAAATGTAAATCTGTTTCTCAGAAAATGAAACGAAGCATGACTTGTGAGGAAGACTGAAATTTAAATTCGTTCCCAACCGTGAGAAAAACACAAGTTCCGGAACAAGGCTCCAAACAACAAAGTGAATCACTTGACCCTATCATTATGTAATGCACGTGGGGTGACGACAAGCCCCAAGAAAATCGTTGGACACAACCCATGACGTCATTGCACCAAGAATCTTGCAATCTCTGTCTCTTCGGTGGGTTTTTCCAGGGTTTGGATCAAAACAGGCAATTCTACCCTCGAGGCACGTCCACCGGAAACGGTCCGGATTCCACCCCAGTGGCAGCCACCCCTTTGACTGGCTGAGAAGGAGAGGTCAATTTTCCAACCCCGAAATAAATTGACTCGTGATGAGTCATCCCTTATCAGGATCAGTGTACTTGATCACGAATTGCAACTCTTGGCGAACGTCCTTGTAAAGAAACGTCCTTGTCGACGTTGGTTACATGAGAATTACGCAGCACTTCAACCGGCCTTGACCCAGTCGAGTCTACCTGCTTATTAAGCTGTCAGATCTTCCTCCTCTTCCAGATAGTAACCGTAGGTGTCCACCCCTTTTATCGGGAATTGTTGATGGAACCCATCTCGAAACACCTCCTGTTTCCACTTTTTTATCTGATTCCTCCGCTTTTCCCTGTATTGGTCGCCTTTTGTCTTCCTGACCAACAATTATTGGATTAAATATTCCAGTCTGGAGTTGAAAGCGCGGAATTTCGACAACGAGTGAGGAGGAGCGGGTTCAGCATGACCTGCGTCTTTTCTGCGAAAAGTTTTTAAAAACACTTTGATGAAGTTTTAAAGCTGCCAGTTTTATCTCGGAAGGTTATTTCTTTGTTCGTTCTGAAGTCATAGCCCTATCTTTTTCTTTGTTATGTTAAGCACGCCCTTTTTTTTCGTTTTTCGATATAAAAAAAAGTTAATTTATGATTGTCTTATGCATAGTTTCCAAGCCTGATATCGTTATACAAATATAAGCTTTAACTACATCGCAAAAGTATTAAACATGCATTGTAACAGTAGCTTTATTTCAAACATTTTTATTTTATTTTTTTCTTTACAGTGACTTTACAAACAACTTTTTGAATAATAATGTAATATAAACTAATGTCTAAGTATGCACTATGTGTAAGTTTGATTTGTGGTATTTGTCTTAAATTAATTTTTCAGACAAAATGTCTTAAATTAGATTTTACTGAAAAAAGAGTTTGATGTAACTTCCATGAATCCAAATCGAAATACAGTACAATCCCAATTAATCTAACTAAAGGTTGGGGGAGACGTTACGGATAGCGATCTTTTCATTTAAGCCAAGAACATCGAATATTATTTTGTATCTAATTACAGTATATATGACTCTGAAATGTTTTGAGTGTAAAAAGAATTCAAAACTTTGTTTGTAGGCTACATTTACGTCCTCCATTAAAGTTAACCCTACTTCGGGCGCAATACAATGTGGAAGTTCGAGCGCAATGCGCCCGACAAGCACAGGTGAACAATATCGTAATTAATATTGTTAATACTTATTAATTTTAATTTAATCATTCTAAAAGTAATCACTGGCCTTCTTTTGGAGGCTTGAAAGAAAAAAATGGGGAAATCATTCTAAAAAAGCCTCGCCTTCGCGATTATTTCTGTGTAGTATAGAACAGCGGTTCCCAACCTATGGGCCGCGGCCGAATTGTGGGCCTCGGATGGGGTATTAGTGGGTCGCTGAACGCTATTCAAGGGTCGAAGAGTCTTTTTTTTATATAGACTCTTCATATATATAAACATGGGTCTCTCTTTCTACGTACTATATATATGTATTATATGTGTATATGTATATATGTATTATACGTGTGTATGCATATATGTATTATATGTGTGTCTATATATTTATATGACCGCGGTGGTAAGGTCACAGCTTTGGGGACGGGGAGCTCCAGGCTCGCAACCCGATTTCACTGAAGATCCACCTTGTATGTGGTGCCTGTTGCACGTCAAATCATGAGAGAGCTCCAAACGTCCTCCCGTTGGTGTGGTGCGGAAGTTTGGAGGGGGTGCCAGCTCAGGTGTCGTCCTCGTCATCTGACCGCGGTTCACAATTTCGAGGCCCCTTCCTAAATAGCCCTCGTGTTGCTTCAGGACGGGGCGTTACTATAACTTAACTTAACTAGATGTGTATTTGTTTGTATCTTTTTTTACTTGTATATTTAGCTAGTGGCCTCAAAATATTTTTTAACCCAAAAGGTGGTCCGCACAACCAAACAGGTTGGGAACCGCTGGTATAGCGCGTTCTTTTTGGATTTACGATTTCAAAGGCATTTCGGATTACCCGGGTTTCGGTTAACTCGAGTGTGGTTAACCGGGATTTTACTGTAATATGTATTAAAGGGCTATTCATAGTTTGAAGTTTAAAAATGCTTTGTTGAGATAACCATGAATATCAACTGATATATAATAAGATATTTAACTGAAATTAAAAGCACCTAATATTCCCGGAGAACAACTTGGACGCCAAAGTAAAATTCTTTAAATTTCGATCCTTTTTCTCTAATAATTATTCTGAATTAGTACTGCTTGTTCGATGGTATGTGGAAATGTATTATATCAGTAAACTTAAGAAACTGAAGAACTAAAGTACAACTTAGTAACTTTGACTGTGGCTTTTTTATTCATATTATCCAGAAAGGCGAATTTTTTTTCTTCTATAACTGGAGAAACCAACAGAAGAGTTATCCCCTCAATTTTCTAATATACTAACACAATATGGCGCGTTCTGTTCATTTCATCTAAAAAGAGTCTGTATTCCCGTGACAAATCACACAGGGAGCGCCAAAGAACGCAAGAGAGTCGCATGCTGCGATCGCGCAACTGTGACGCCATGTAACTTGACTCCATTAGGAAAGCTAGTGTATACAATGAACAGAGCGAATGCAATGCTTTTGAAATGACATGAGTTAAATGCCTAATAACTATTTGAAGTTTAAAAATACGTGGTTG
>BGPR01042725.1:0-13166 GCA_013235015.1 Araneus ventricosus
GTCGATAGGATTTACCCCAGACTTTGATGATTGGTTGTTTGAAGGGAGACTTTGAAAGTTTTGTGAACATTTCAATACTTTCCTCTTGCGAGTAGAAATTAGATATATAAGTTATATTGGGTGAAGACATTGCAAACAACTTGACGACTTGAGCGATCGATTTATAATGAAACATCGCTTTCACAAACACTCACATGCTGTTGATATCTTTGAATTACGATGCGTTATCTGTTTACTTAAAAGATAACCACTTTTGACGTCATTTCACATTCCGAAACATCGATTGAATCTGAAACACTCATTAATTTCACAAACGAAACCCTGTGAATGAGGTTTGTTGGAAGCTGTCTGCAAAGTTTTTATCAAGTCCATAACGTTTGAGTTCTTTACGTTGTGTCCCTTGAATATCAATTTTCCGTTAGAAGTCCAATGCATCACCTCTTGAGAATTTTTTAAATAATTCAATATATTTCGAGTGTCGAATTTCAAGTTTTAAGGGTTGATTCTAAAATCAGATTTTCAATTAAATCTTTCTTTTCAACTAAATCACGCTTTTTAACTAAATTTTGCTTTTCTTCTTCCGTATGTTGAGCTGATACAGGTTCGGGTATAGTTTCTTGAACTCCATTATTATGATCTTGAATGTTTAATCTCTTCTGTAGAACTTGCATATATAACTTGACTTTTTCGTCATCTAATACCCTCCCATTCTTTAAAATGACACTCATTTCTCGATCGAGTTCAGAGAGAGTGTCTTCGGTGGGTACATGTTTAGAGATTTCATCTTTAGGAACCAAAATGTATTTTTTTTCTGTATTCCATCTTTTCTAATGAATGAGAGATGTTAATACACTTAATGCTGCAGTTAATAAAACAGACGTAGGTCATCTGCGAATTCTTAAAGATTTCTGTTAAAAAGAAACGTATCGTGTTGATACATAAAGATGGTTTTCTTAGCATTATCTTTATGTATCAACACGATAAAGTATTGAAATGTTCACAAAACTTTCAAAGTGTCCCTTCAAACAACCAATCATCAAAGTCTGGGGTAAATCCTATCGACCCTTAAGGTATGTGACTACCTTCGGAGCACTTTTTTTTAAATATTTGAATTTTCAATTAAAGAAATATGTTTTTAATTAAAATGGAACATAAAACTATGAATTTAAATGTAATTTCTATGAAATTATTTTTCACTTTGGAAATATTGACAATTTTTAGCAAAATTTTAGTAAAAAATTACAGTTACGGCAAACTTTCTACTAAAAATTCCTATAAATATATTTCAATAATATTTATACAGTACATTAATAACATCTTTATCTGTGTTATGAACTAAAGGATTTGCAAAATTTCTAAAAGTTTTTGATATATTCCAAATTTTGTGCCAAAACTCATTAAAAAAAAAACTAACGTTTCGTTTTACAAAAAAGGCAATAAAATAAATAAATATGTAGATAGGGGTTAGATTCTAGTTCATAACACAGATAGAACTGATTAAAACATTTTCTCAAAATTTCAATTCAATATCTTAAAAAGAATTTTTGTTGTGATGTTTAGCGTAAAGTCAAATACTGAAAAACACAGTTTCTCAGAAAACACATTTAAAGATTTTAATACAGCACAAAACATTTTCTACCCACTTTGCATTCTTAAAATTCACCATATTTATATGTCAAACCCTCTTTAACTTCATTTTTAACTAATTTAGATTTTTTTTAGCTTTTTTCTTTTTTCTGGAGAGTTTTGTGGAAGGTAACGATTGACGTTTCGATTTCATAACTCTCTCTTTGTCGATTCCCATATATTTTTTTAGTGTCAGTGGAACAATTGGTATTTTTAAGTAATCGAAAATAGGTAACAGTCCTAAATATCCTGAATTAAACAATAAAACTGCAATATATGAACCTAAAAACAAAGTTTTCTGCTGAACAAATGTTTCTTTCGGTAAAATAGTCCACAAGACGTTGTTGAAACTTTCATTATTGTTCTGTGTCATACCATGCAGGCTTTTTTTAGCAAGTTTTTGTCACACAGTTCTAGATAAGTTGCTTTTATCACTTTCATGACAGAATTAGGGAGACCTGGTGATTTTTCCAAATATTGTCTTTTGTCGGATATAGCTCGCTTATATCGACACCAACTGTCTTTCCCATCTGGACACTGCCCATGCATGAGGTTTCGATTGCTAGAACAGCAGTGAAAGAAAGCAGCTATTACTGCAGACTGCATCTTTTCGATACTTCCAGCATTGCTGCGGATAGCAATGCCGTAATAATTTTGAAGTTTGTCGATAAATTTATCGGTTAATTTACCTTTTCCACCGAGTCCTTTGGTTTTTTTTAAATTTCCTAAGCCGTGAGCCTACTCTTTTTTGTACATGTCCTATACATTCGAGCTTTGTAACTGTGTCCTCCCCATAGATATCCTTCACTTTCAAAAAGGCCTTGGAATCACCATCTCCGTAGTATTCAGTGTATTGTAATTCTCGTTTCATTACGGATCTTTCAAAAATTCTGAAAGCTCCAACAGATTCCATATTTCCAGATGAACCTTTGTAGATGGAACATTCATGGTCGCATTTGATGTTCATTTCACACATTTTACAATATTGCGTCATAACTTCCAAATCCAATATTTTCCCAGTGTCGATGGAAATAACTGAGACGCAGCCATTTAGTGACATATGGCCTCTCCGTTGCCACGTGCCATCAACAGAAACACCACAAGTTGTGGTTTTTTTTAAATTTTGCACTTCTTTTGATGCAGCTTTCATATTTTCTTCACAACTATACTTCACTGCTTCCAACAGTTTGAGTTCATGAATTCTGAATGTTTTCTTGCAAACATATGGCAAATTTAAAGTACATAACAATTTCATCCCAGCAGAAAATCCTCTGCCACTTAATCTCAATCCAAATACCAACAAAGTATTTAAAGAACACTTTTTATTCTCTTTGGGAGTTGATGTAAATCGAGCCATAAATCCACATTTGCAAACTATAGCAAAGTTTGAGCAAAGTCCTTCTTTAGAATCTTCAGTCAGTTTCAATCCAGTTGCAAAACATTTTGGACAAGAAAGAATCGAAAATACTCCAAGTAAAGTTTGGATATCAATTATTCTGTTTCCGTTTAACTCCTGAAAGTCATATTCTAGCCCATCAGAACTTTCCAAAGTGTTCAATTTTGTTGCACTTGCAGTAGACACATTATTCTTGGGGACAGAATTTCTGGACAGAATTTCTGTGCCTGTTTCCATGAAAGCTACGCTTTTTAAACTTCTTAGACCTAGCTTTTGGCATTTTGAAGTGATTAATAAATAAATTAAACTTAAAATAAGATAAATAAAAGAGTTGGCACTAAAAATATCGAGAAATAGCCAGTAAACAAGAATAACGCTTTTACAATAACAGTGTAAACAAACTGCAAACGATAATAGTATTGCCGTTCAGTAACACAAACTTGAATACAAAAACAGCTGCCAGATGCAAATAAAATTAATAAAAAATAAATAAAGGAAAGGTAGATCTATATTTTAAAAAAGATTTGGGCATTTATATTGCTTAAAAGTCACAAAATAGTCGTTCAAACTAATTGTTTACATTTTCACGTCTCTTTAAACGAACACTTCCGGTATCAAAAAACCCATTTCCGGTTTATTAATTATACTATAACTTCGCTTCTAATTATCGTAAAAACAAAACTGAAGCAGTTTTGGAATCCTAAATGTATGGGCTATAAACTGAACACATAAAAAATTCGAAAATTTTCACCAAAACGAGGATTTTGGGGTAGTCACATACCTTAAGGAAATCCTGCAGTTACGGCGACATGGACATGACCTTAAGGAAATCCTGCAGTTACGGCGACATGGACCTTGAGTATGAATATTCTGGTCACTGTGAACTAGCACTGCCCTGGAACAGGACTATGTTGAAAATAAAATCTGATGGGGAGAAGAAAACTGGATTTGAGTATAATTTTGTACTACTTAATTTCTACGAAAGTGGTCATGCCAAGATCGGTGCACATAAAGACGATAAACCCTCCCTAGACCAGACTGTGGACATCGCAACACTCAGCTTTGGAGCTTGCCGTGACATGATCTTCTCCAAAAAGGGATGTAAATCAGTGCGACAAGCGTTGGAAACGGGATCCCTCTTGCTAATGCACGATCAAAAAGAATGGACTCATGCTATCCCCCCTCAACCTTGTGTGAAAGAACCTCACATAAGTCTTACTTTTCGCCGAGTTTGGTCTTCTTTGCAGCAAAGCTTGGATGAGATGGAAACGTGGCTATTCGATTCCACCATGTAAACGTTTACGTCGAGAGTAATTATGTATTATTATCATCATGAGTGTAAAATATATATATAGATAGATATTTTTTGCACGATAAAATGTTGTTATTATTTTCCATATTATTATTATTATTATTAGTAGTAGTAGTATAAGAATGATTAAAAAGTTTTAGTTATTTCTAACACAAGTTGTAGTAAAAAGAAATAAAATTGTAATAGTTTAAAAAAGCAATGTGCTAAGTTCAGACTTCTCTTCAAATCATATATTGAAATTCTTTTAGCAGATTTTTATGGTTATAATAAAGCTTTTATATAATTATTTTATAGGATGCGCGAAGGTTGTTCGAGTGGCGAGTTACCAGACAATCATTTGGGACATAAGTGCTTTGAAACACGACTTAGCTGTTTGAATCGATGTATTGCCTTCATAGATATGAATAACGTTACTCATGATTTTGTATACGACAACAGTAAATTATAAGCAGGAGAAATGTGAAATAATCCGTGATTAGAATTATCTATGATGAATACCGTATACAGTCAAATATTATCTAAAAGTTTTAAGATAAAATAATTAGTGACATAAAGGTGAAAACAAGTAAGCACCATCACAGAGTATAATGCAATCCTTTTATCGTTAATCTTATATTTGAAGCAAAACACAGTCTTTGTAACTCTTTATGGATAGAACTGACATTTAGCAAAAAATGTACTTTGGTTGTTAATATTATTGAAAGAAAATTATCTATTTGATAGAACATCGAACTATGGTAAAGGAATTAAAATTATGGATAGGAGGCAGTGTATGAATTTTCAAGCATTCGTTTGTTCAAATAATTCTGACATTTGAGTTGAAGAAAATGATTAAATTTTGAAACGCTGAAATAAAGACTATTTCTCTAACTGGCAACAATTTTAATTTTCTGGAATAAAATTTATCTTTGAAAATTAATAACAATTTTTTCTTCTATAATCTTCCTTAAAAGCTTGAAGTAAGATAAACTTAATGAACGTTATTAATAAAATAAATTGCTATATTCAAAAGAATCTATTTTCATGATAATGGAATTAAAGCACGTATGAGAAAAAGATTCAATTGAGACATTTGTTTGTTAAAATAAAGCCAACACTTTTAAGCTTGAAAAAATAATTAAACCCTGAAACGTTAAAATGAAGTCTTTTTGCCTTAACTTGAAACAATTTTTTCATAATCAAAGGCAACCAACTTTAAAATAATTTCATGTTTTGTTATTCCTGGAACTGATAGAAAATTGAAATTTTAAGTTCAATAAATTTCATTATTCAAGAAAAAAAAAATCGTTCGTTTCCGTCATTGGAAGAAATGTGGCCAAAATCAAAGTGAATTTCGCTCATGAAAGAAAAATTAGTCAGAGCTAACTAATTAGAAGGAAAAAAAAGTGTAAAATAAAATAAGATTGAAAGAAATAAGAAATTAAAAAGAAAGTCGAAATAAATCTAAGTCCTTAAAAGCAGAAATCACTCGATTTTTTTATGTATCGAAAGAAAGATAAGTTTAATCAGACAGAACTTAATTAGACATGTTTTTCATAAGATCCACTCTAAGTGTGACATAAGGAAATTGTGACAATCGCTTGATTAACGGAAAAGAATTCGTGATAAGAATTATCTATGGAAAAGAATTCGCGATAAGAATTATCTACGTTGAATATTCTGTAAACTTTCAAGATAAGATAAACAGTGGGACATGAGGTATAATGCAATCTTTTTCATCGATATTCGAATGAAATCACAAAGTCTTTATAGATAAAATAGAAATTAAACGTTCTTTGCTGGTATATAATATTGAAGCTAAATTTATTTGATCAACGTTAGAGGAATTAAAACATGGAAAAAGTAAGTTTGTAAGAATAATGCCATCATTTTTACGTTTGAGAAAATAATTCGAATTTCCACCTAACTTTCAAAGAGTTTGACGCTTTGTTATTGTCGAAAGAGTTAAAAACGGATTTCTGAGTTTCATTTCATTTCGTTAACTTATTTAAATCTAAGAGATTTTTAGTGCTTTTTTTATTTTATTGATAGAATATTCAATAATCATGTTTGTAAATGAAAAAAATAAGCTTAAACAACTGAAAAAGTGAACTTGAATTGTTGATGCTAAATTAGAATGGTTGAAGCAAAATTAAATTAATCTATGTTAAAGGAATTAAAAGGTGGAAAAATATGAGTTTGTGAGAATAATGCCAACACTTTCAAGTTTAGGAAAATAATTCGAACTTTCCACGGAACTTAAAAAGAGTTTGACGTTTTGTTATTCCTGAAACAGCCACAAATCGGAATTCTAAGTTTCACTAACTTATTCAAACCGAAGATATTTTTATTGCTCTTGTATTTTATTGGTAGAATATTCTATAATCGTGTTTGTTAATGGAAAGGTAAGCTCAAAACGAAGAGCGAAGTTGAATGGTTGCTGTTATTGAAGCTAAATTTATTTGATCTATCTTAAAGAAATTAAAACGTGAGATTTAAGAATAATGCCAAAACTTTCAAGTTTATGAAAATAATTCGAACTTTAAAAGTGTTTGACGTTTTGTTATTCTCGAAACAGTTAAAAACTGAATTTTAAGTTAACTTATTCAAACTAAGAGATTTTTAGTGCTCTTGTATGTTATTGTTAGAATATTCTAAAATTGTGTTTGTTAGCGGAAAAAATAAGCTCGAAGACAAAGAAGGAAGTTGAATTATGAAAGAAAAATAAATCGAATGACTATCAGAAAATATTTAGGTAAAAAATTAAATTCGAAGAGATGCGTTCCGATTAAATGCATACCGATTTCTACTCTTTCTTCGCTCAAAGACAATCCTTCCGCGTGCACAGATTGCTACCAAGTACGCATGCGCACGGAGAATCGGATGAAAAAAAAGCACCAAGCAGGAGTCAATAATATCGTGCACAGAAGATTGCGTCCAATACGCGTGCGCTTATACAGACCGACAGACAGTCAACCCTTTTGACGGATTTGTCCCAAATTTTATACGGACCTACATTTATGATTATAAAACTGTGTACCAAATTTTATTCATCTAGCTATTCAAGTTTTTGAGTTATAGTGTTCACATGACCGCGGGCAGACAGATAGATAGACTTCCCTTGGACGTATTTTGTCCAAAATTTGATAGAAACCTACAAATTATGTGTCAAGTTCACATACCAAATTTCATCGATGTATCTCTAATAGTTTTCGAGTTATCGTGTTCACAGACACACACACATAGACATACAGACACACAGACAGACATAATTCCAAAATTGTGTTTTTCGGACTCATGGAGGTCTAAAACGTGGAGATTCGTCAGAATCTCGAGTTCGAATTTTTTTGACGATTACAATACTTTCACTTTGTATACTTCGTATTCAAGAAAGTAATAAATAGAAAATTGAGTATGGCGAAAAATAGAAGAAGATTGAAAGTTTAACTCTAATTGGTGAAATTCTGTTCAAAAGCCGAGAAAATTCAAAGTCTCTAAAAAACAGAAGGAGAAAAAAAAATGAAATTAAGATTGTTAGTAACAAATAATTATGTTTATTTTATATTTAAATGTTTTATTTTAATACACGCATGATAAGTTATGAATGAATTGATGCAAATCTGTGTGAGAAAGGAGTTGTGAAAAATAAAAATCAAAGTCACTGAAACCAAACTTTAGTAGAAGAAATATATATGCTAAGGGTTCGAATCCCTGCGAAATAAAACCTTTTTTAAAAAATTATAAAACTTTAGTTATAAATCTTCACAACAGATGGTGTTTGAAACCTTAAGTTCTAAAATAGAACTATAGCATAAGTGAAGCACATTCATATAGGTAGCCATAGTTGAACGGATAAGAAACATGAAAATCGGTCAACCATTACCTTTTGTTAAGTTCGAACCCACCCTTAAACAAGTTGAAATAAAAACACGAAAAATAAAATATTCCAAATAATTATTTTAAAAAATATTATCACCACTAGATTTCAGAATGAGTATTTGACCACGGTTACAGTTATCAAAGATTAATATTTCTAATTGATAATAACTAATGACAGAAGGAAGCAAGTCAAGAAATCCCAAGTCCTTAAAAACATTTCCAAAATTTTTCAAAGTTCGAAAGGCAGATAGAAAAAATAATTAATTCCATATCAGGAAGTGGATGGTGGCTTGGGCTTAATCTTGTGAAAAATATTATATCTAATTCATAAGTATCAAATTATTATGTTATTTTTAATTGCTTTATTTTAATTAACGATAAGTTATAATTGATGCAAATCTGCGCGAGACAGAGATTATTAGTAAAAGGATGTTGAAAAATCCCAAGTCCCTAAAAACATTTGTGAAAATTTTCGAAGTTCGAAAGACCGATAACAAAAATAAATCACTATCTCAAGTCCTTATCTTGAAACGCTATCTTGAAAATTCCTTATCTAGAAAATTCCTTATCTGAGAAGTGATAGGGAAGGGAGGGGGAGTGGAGGGCAGAACCTTAGAACCTCGATGAGGGTGAACTCTCATTTTCTATCTACTTACGTTCCTGATTATAAAACTGTGCACCAAATTTTATCTATCTATATATTTAAGTTCTAGACTTACCGTGTTCACATGAACACTGAAGACCGATTTTGTCTAAAATTTGATAGAAATATGCGATTATACAGACCAACAGACAATCAACCCTTCGATGGATATGGTCGAAACTTTGATATGGACCTATATTCATGATGATAAAACTGTGTACCAAATTTTATCCATCTAGCTATTGAAGTTTTTGAGTTATAGAGTTCACATGATTTCGGACACATATACAGACAGACTTCCCGTAGATGGATTTTGTCCAAATTTGATGAAAACCTACAAATCATGTGTGAAGATCACATACCAAATTTTAGCTCTAACAGTTTTTGAGTTATTGTGTTCGCAAAGAGACATAATTCCGAAATTTTAATCCTTCAAAATTGTAATAAAATCGAAACGGGTCCTCCCGCCCTGATTTCCCCAGAATGACTTCCACCCACGCACTCCCCTTCCCCGTTACGTGGTTTTTGCTTTTTTTGAGAGAGGCTGAGCCCCCTAATTGCCTATCGTACTTCAGTTTTTTGCCCTACTGCGCCGAAATAGTATCAAACGGGATGAAATTGCAACTTTTTTTACTTGGACTACTCTATTTTTCATAGATTTTTTACATTAACGAAACGTTTTGGTACACTGTGTTCCAAAAAAAAATGGAGTGGATTACTGGTAAATGTTCCGCTTAATGCCAAATATTCGCGCGCGCTCCATTCCACAGAAGTTCGACCGCTCTGCGCCAAAAATGGCAGTCAATGAGAAAAACTTAAGACAATTGGAGCGGTGCTTTCGGAAGTTTGGAAAACTAACCATCTTGAAATCCAAGCGATCCATTTGGACTGACGGGAAAAAACGCGGAAATGAGACTGGTGTCGATGTGTGGGACGGGGGTAGGCTCTCCTGCTCTAGAGCACATCCTGATCGAGGTACTTGATCAGGACTGATTAAAAGAAATACACACAACGGAAAATTCATAAAGATGGGAAAAATTTATTTATTTATCTACTTATTACCCACGCCGAACCCACTCACCATAATGTATGAAGTGTTATAACGGTCGGCGGGGAAAAGCATAAAGAAAAAGTAATACATTGTATAAACAGGCAACAAATACAGAAATACAGATACAATCAATATAAACATAATAAACACAATAAAACGGAAAATACAATAAATAGACTAAAATAACAAATAAAAACAAATAATAAAATGTAATAAGTATAATAAAATAACAAATGCAGAATGAAACGACAATCATCAAAAATAATATATGTTATGCATTAAATAGACTTATATTCATACAATGTTAAATACAGTAGCATCAAATACTGCCTATTCGGGTGGGGGAACCACAAAAACAACAACGTCAGAAAAAACCTTAAAAGTAAGTACAACTAAACTAATAAACAAATGTTAATTTAGTGCAAATCAATAATTAATTAATAATTTAAATAACTTTAATTATGATTAATATTTAAATTATTATTTATTTATTAATTATAAATCGTTATTTACTAATTAATTATTATTTATTTATTAATTATTAATCATTATTTACTAATTAATTATTATTTATTTATTAACTATTAATCAGTATTTACTAATTAATTATTATTTATTCATTTTTTAATACTAATTATTGATTAATTAATTATTCATTATTATTAATTAATTATTTATTAATTAATTATTCATTATTATTAATTAATTATTTATTAATTATTATTTATTATTAATTATTATTTATTAATTATTAAGAATGTTAATTAGATGGAAAGAATATCATGGGTATGTATCGCCAGGGAGGGAATATCCCACAATGTTCAATAGCTCTTTATACTTACTTTTTATATCCAAACAACTTAGGCCCACCGTGGCTAACGTGTTTGGCCACGTGTTCACAGCTGAGAAGCTGCCAGGTAAATATAACTAAACTAAACTTAGCTTATTCTCGCTTCCCTGGTGAATTCAGTAATGGTCGCGTGGCCCTTAGCGCTCAGCTACGATGACGGGTCGTACCCCAGTAAATCGGGGTGTCGTCGCATGAGCCTCTCGTAGTGAGGGTTATGATACGGGGGCCTCAGTGTCTGATGATGTCGTGTCTTCCGGTTATTCATAAAAACCTGTGCGTCTAGTGCTGGTAAAGGGTATTCATTTTTGTAATCCCAACAATTTAAGATTTGGTATTTGCACATGCAAAAATTTTAACCTCAGTACCAATTTTCGAGCTCTTGATGATCAAAAATTTTTTTTAAAAATATTTTTGGGGACTGTTGACGTTTAATGGGTCAGATAAAAATTTATAATTTCAACCTTATAACAGTAGTTATCTTACAGTTCAGTTATAGAAGTGATAATCAATATATCAGACCTTGAATTAAGATTTTCAAGTATTTTCACTTCCGCAGTTTCTTTTAATTGTTTTATATCATGTTCTGTTCTGTAGCATTATAAAAATTGTATTCAAATTTCTATTTAAAACAAATAAGCTTACAATGTATTTATAGTGTAAATTAAAAAAAATGTCAGATTTCTTTCTTAGTATTATAAGCAATTATTTACACAATTGTACTGGAAGAACACAGTACACAATATGATATAGCTTTAAAATATCCCCTCGAATTTTCGAAATTTGCACTTTTAATGACTAAGTATTTACACTTTTAATGACTATGTATTTACACTTTTAATGACTAAGTATTTACGCTTTTAGTCATTAAAAGTGTAAATACTCATTAATTGGCAAAACCTGATCGTATTACATTTCAGTATAATTCGGAAATTGAATATAGCCTGCATTCAGTTGTGGTTGTTGAAAGTATGAATAAAGTATGCACAGATTGCAAGGCAAGATTCATTACAGAATGAAGCACCTGGGATGTGTTGTTGGAAAGCATTGAAGGCACCACTTGAGCCATTGTTCTCATTGGTCGCTGGTACTTCAAAACAATCCAAGTATTTTTGTGAATAACATATGAAATTATAACACATGCTTTGAAATGACTTCGTTTGGTGCAACGAATATAATAACTGAGACTTAGGCCAAAATTCAAGATTTAAAGACAATCATACAATACAGCAGGTTCTTAGTTACCATTTAAGGATGCTGACCACAAATTTTTACAAATATATTTCATTGGAATTTCAAGTGATCAAGTAAATCTAGTCACACACGTACGAACACTGCCTTTTATATATAGAGATATCTAATTTTAAATAAATACAATAATTGATATCAAACTTTCAATTGTGTTCATTTAATCTATAAATACTCTCAAATCTAGAAATGGCAAAGCATTGCAAGATTCAGCTAGTATTTAATAAATAACCTAATATTTAATACTGTTTCTTTACTGCAGGAATAAAGCAACAATATTTTCATTTCAAATCTGAAAAAAAAATTACACAATATACAAATAATAATGCAAAAAATTATAAATAATAGTAGAAAAAAAATTCTTTCATTGATAACCAATTCTTGGAAAATCTTATTATTTTAGGAAACCTGACCATAAAAATTTCATTCTACTTGGTCCATTTGTTAAATGTCTTTCAATGACTCGCATTCACCCAACCGAGAAGAGTGCGAGATAAGAAGCATTTCTCAATACAGTATTTTTTCAACTATCTAAACAACTAATGAAACATGTTTCACCACAGTTGCTACAGCCGTTCTAAATAAACAATGCTGCATGCCTTATCGGTACTTACCATCCGAAAGGGTTTAGTAAATAATATTTAACCCCTCTATATTTTTATTTCGACTTATTGAAACTTGAGAGTTAAGTTTTATTTCGCTCAGTCCATTTCGGACACAATGCCCCAGACTACCCTGAAGGACGAAAGTAGGGCTTAATTATCTAACAGTACTTTATATTGGCGAGTGAGGAACATGTTTGCAAAATTTCATCAAAATCGTTCCAGCAGAATCGAGTTTTGTATCAATTGGTCTATGTCTTTGCTCCACACTACCTGAGGTATTGGGTTAGTATTTATTTAACCCTAAAGTACTTTTAGGTGGCCTATGGGGAAATTGTGTATGAAGTTTCATCAAATGCCCCAGCCGCATCAAATTTTATGTCAATCGTCCATTTGTGGCAAGTATGTAAACGACTGTGCCCCAAATTAACCTCAGATATTAGATTAGCATTTGTTTATACCTACAGTATTTTTAGTTGGGTAATTAGAAATATATGTACCAAAATTCACCCAAATTGCCCGAGTCATATCCAACAGAATGCCAATAGGCTTGAAATGTATTTTAAGGGTTAGGGGTAAAGGG
>BGPR01042726.1:0-13166 GCA_013235015.1 Araneus ventricosus
ATAGTTACGTATTGTTATTGTACATATTTTATCTGAAATTTTTTTCTCGATAAATAAAAAAGTTATTCGACATGCTGAAACTGTTTTCCAATTCCAGTGCACCCTTCCTAAATCATTGTGCTCATAAAGTTCATTTGCTTGAAAAAATCGATTTATAGATTTTACATGGTGTTTCAACCTTTTCAATTCATGCCTTAAATTTACTGAATAAAACAACCTTTGAGGCTGAAGGATAAAGTTTCTAAACAAAACTCATCTATTGCTGTTCAGTAAATTTCGAAAAAATGAATTGAAAATACCTAGGGAATAGCGCTACCTTAATTGGTTTCTTTTGGATCATCTCTAACTTACGTACACAAGCAGGAAAATACAACAAAATGAAAAGAGTGAAATAAGTATCTTTGGATGTAATAATTAGTATCTAGTAGCTGAGCCCTGCTTTCTAACTACCTCGAAAACCCAATTGTTATAAACCCTTCTCGCTTTGCTCGCTACAATAAGACAATTATGACCGAAGAAAAAACATTTATAATTGAGCTAATAGATTTTGCTTCTGATGGTTTCACTTAAATTGTACAAGTAGAATATGCCTTTGTTACCTGAAAACGTCTCTTCCTTCATTTTACAAGCATTTAAAAGGTAAATTGAACATTCAAATGAAACGAGCAAATGAAAATTATGAAATGCAAAAGAAGGTAACTTCAATGTGAGTTACCCCTCCCGCCCGAGATATTGAATGACAGCCGCCACGAGTCTGAGTACTCGAGACCAGAGCCCTCTAATAATCATCACTGGTGACGGCCCGACCCTCCCGAAGGCTACTGTCATTGAGGAGGCAATCCTCGACTTTCAACACCCATTGCTATAATTCTTAGGGGAAGGAGCATCCGCTTACTTCTATGTGCGCGGCTTCATCCGTGTACTGGAAAGGTAAATAAAGCTCAGCATGTGAAACCAAAAAACTGGTGACTTAAACCGGTGCACTGCTAAAACTGTTCAAAGCAGAAAAAAGTACATGATTACCATTACTTGGCCCATAAGAAAATCTTGGCGACCGTACAGTGTTTGTAAGTGTGAAATAAATTCTAAGCAGCCTAAAATAAATTATTTTTTTTCCGGGAATGCTTTCAAAACTTTCTTTAATTGATTCATTGGCACGCTAATTCTTAGATTGTTCCGAAAAGACTAAATAAAGCTCACGATGAAACTTGTTACTACTACCAATCTGTGTGCCTGCAAAGTATTATATATATGATGTGAATATTGTACTTACTGTAAAAAACATCTTAGGACTGTTTTAGGTTTTCAAATATATTTTATAAAGAAAACATACACTAAAAGACATGGTTTAAAGATAATGTGTCGCAGTGAGGTTTATATCATGCTAGAGCCTTTTATCTACTTAGCTGAACCCTGATTAAGACTTTCTGAACTACTATTGTGATTTTGCTGTTTTTGTAATTGCATTTTTAGTTGTTCTTTTTGTTTTAGTTATAATTTACCATGGATATGGCAACAGTCTTTTTGCCAATAGATATATATATATTGTTGTGTTTTGTGAAATAAAATGAGCGTAAACCTTTCTTTATATATTATTAAGTTATCTTTTATTTTAGTAAAGTGTATTCTGACATATCAACATGAATAAAAAATATGTTTTTTTAAAGTTCGCTGAAAAGTGATTTATTAATGACGAGTTAGTTTTCAGAATGTCTATTAATTGCTCATTATTCTTCAACTGACAATCTGGGATTTGCGTGCTGGAACTACTTGATTAACTCCACCACATGATTTATTTGTTCTTGATTTTGGCATATGATTTAGCTGGCACTCCCTCTGCATAATCTTCTTAAGAGAATTTTGATGTATTTTAATGCATTCTAATTTACCTGTCAGCGGTTATGCGCGGTCGTCGGCACGGCTATATATTCGATTTTGGGCTATTTAAGGTGATCTCGGTTCAATTTCTTTGAAATAAATAAATTACTCAATTGAGGTGCCCAATAACATGATTAGGAACAATTATTTTAACTGTTGGTTTTCTAACCGGTTTATTCTTTTTTCTAAACGGCATTAGCATTTTTTTAATATTTATTAACAGTTCCACAACAAGAAAAAGGGAAGCCTTCTGTGCATCAACGTAATATTACTTAAAATTTTGATTTATTCCAGTTTTACTGGATCAACTTTGTGAATGACACTTCCTTTCTTTCCTATAATGGTGCCAAACTTTTTTTTTATCTCTGTTGGTTTGCAACCGAAACCATTTTTCAAATGGCATTGTACCTTTTTAATATTAACAGTTCCAAATAAGAAAAATGCAGTCTTCAGTATCAATGTGAATATTTACTTAAAATCTTGATTTGTTTCCCGCCTATATCGATTTTTAATGACTCTCCTTTCTTTCCTATAATGGCGCCAATAAATTTTTTTTATCTAATATTGTTCTGTAACTGAAACCATTTTTCTTAAATGGTATTGTACCTTTTAATACATAGCCCAGAAATAAGAAAAAATGCAAGCCCTAGTAATTTCAATGTGAATATTACTTTGTACCTTGATTTGAGCCCCAGTTTTACTCTATCAGATTTTAATGTATTCCTTTCTTTCCTATCACGGCACCAGCAACCTGAGGGGAATTCATTTTAATGTCGCTTTCACTGAAGGATCAATGCAAGATCTTTCTTACAATTCGTTCCTTCCAGTTCTGAAAGTCTTTTCTGATTCCACTTCAAAAAATTCCTCTCTCTTTTCCTGCAAAATTAGCAACCAGTTATTCAGATTCCAAAAAATTAAGATAATTATGAAAATGATATCAAATGAATATATTTCTATTTATCATAAATAGGATCAATACAATTTGTGATGACGGTGTCCTGCTATTGATTGCATGATTGCCAGTTATTTTCTCTAGTATAAACCAGCGGGAGTAAGTCCTCCCCTGAAACTTTCCTTTCGCTCGCATGAAAAGGTGGGTAAACACCAGTGGGTAGGTAAATATTATTGGGGCATTTTACCACAAGCCTTGGTTATTTTGAGAAAAATTATGAACAGATTTACAGAAACATATCAAATTCATGAATTACTAAACTTAAATATTTTGCAAAAGAATTGGTGGCGTTTCACCTCCTATGCTGAACTAGAACTATTTAACGTTTTAATTCACAGAAATCTTACTGCTGATATCACGCAAGATTCACCACAATTTCATCTGGAAAATTGCTGGAATGAACTTATCTTAGTGTTGCCATAATTTCCAGGCGGCTTACAGCAATTTCCTGTGAGATTGCCAAGGTCAAACGCCAAACTTATAATAACTTTAGTAAAATAAGCGAACCTCGGCAATTATACAGTGGCAATGCATTTTGAACTAAATATGCGATTTGAACACCTGTTTTTTTAAACTGATTTGAATCGAAATTCTTAAGCAATATTAATTAAATGTTAGCACGCGATACCAAGTTTTATTTTATCTACCAAAGGGCTTTGCGGAGGCATGATTACAAGACCGATAGACAGTCAACCTTTCGAGGAGTTCGGCTCCAAAATTTGGCATGACCACATTCATGACGATAAAACTATGTACCGCATTCATCTAGGTATTCACGTTTTTTGCCATAGTGTTCGCATGGACAAGTGACGTACAGATAGACGGATTTCTTCGTAGAAAGATTTGTCCAAAATTTGATAGAAACCTACAAAATTATACCAAGTTCAAGGCTCAAATTTCATCCTCCGGTAGTTCTAATAGTTGAGCACGTGTCTACAGACAATACACAATAATCTCAGATATAATTCCCAAAATTGTGTTTTCCGACTCAGGAGGTCACCAAATGTGGGAGATCTGCTCAAAACTTTGGAGTTCGAATTTTTTTTTGACGTTACATTTTCTTTGTATTTCGTGTACGAGAAAGTAAAAAAGCAAGTATACCAGCTAGTTAGTCATAAAGGTACTGCTGGCCCAATCATATTTTAAACTTTCGAGGCCTTCCTTTGACTTCGACGTAATACAAAAACCAGGAATTACAGACGGAGGGTCTCAGGGAATTGCCCTGAATAGTGGCACAACTAGAGTGGGGGGAAAGTTAAGCACGCCCTGGGCAATACCAATGAGGCGCAAAAATTATGGAACCAATGGGTTGTATTAACTGTCTTATTGCTTTAGGCTTTGGTCTTCAAGATTTTTTTGTCTTCATCAAAGTGTGGTAACTAAATGATACAGTCTTATTTACAACGAAACTACCTAAACCAAGTGAAATATTACAAATACAGAACTGCATCCGGACACGCGCCAATCCGGAACCTTCGAACTGGACAGTCATGGAGAATATAAACCCGCCTGCGCCAATCCCATGATAAGAACGATATTCAAAACATAAAGCTGATATCGTGTTGTTTCACGGCGGTTACCTCAACGACCCGCAAGGAAACTTGGAAAAAAAAAACATCGAAAAATGTAAATTAAAAGATGTTCTAGTCTCGGTTAACTGCCGCTGCTCCATGTCTATTGAGAACAACTGGTGAAAATTGCTTCCCAATTTTATTGATTCTGAAATTGAAGAAATTCAAATTGTATCACCTTCCATAACCAATACAGAACCGATAAGTCTAATAATTTCAATTCTTAGGTTGGCTACTTGAGGCTGACGACAATTTTAACTTGAAATGAAGTTCTGTACAGACGACGAAATTATCAGGATACAGCAGAAGATGATGATGACGACGTCACCCCTGATGCAAACCGTCAAAAAATTTCTATTCTGAGGCTGTATAATGAAACACTGCATATAGTGGGCTTTAAAGCACAACATTTTGAAATATACGAAATTATGCTCCTGATGCTTAAAAAGACGCGCATTTAAATTAAAAAATAAGGGGCTGCGGCAAAAAAAAAAAAAAAAAAATCACGACTTTTTTTTGAACACTGATTATGTTCACTCACTTACATATGTAGTAATGTATGTACATATCATAACTACTTTGTATCATAACTATCCAATTTATCCATATTAGTTCATACAAATATACCTACCTATACATACAATTTTTGAAATATGTTTTGTTTTATTTTAGAAAACCCCGCTGTCCGGACGTCCATGTGCCTGAACTGCTCGGATTACTGGGTCCTATCGGTAGCATTATTCTGTAAAGATATACGCCCTATCTATGAAAGAGGAAGCTCATTTTCAAATGTGAAGGCCCTGGGGTGAAAAGATAAAGGAAGATAATTTGAAATCGATTAAGTTCATTAGTTTTCCTAGTGTTTCCTACGGTATACCGATTCATACTGATTGATATCGACTTCTTCGAATTTCTTATCAAACAGGGAAGAAAAGTGCCATTCAACTTCCTAGAAGAGAGTAAGAACGGAAAACATTCATTTTTGAGGGGGATGCAGCAAAAGCACTCCAGCAGGTTTCAAAGACAACAATTACTCTATTATTGATTATTATATTGTTTTCATGAATACCTATAATTTATATGCTAAAAATAATATAGAAGCTTATTTTAAATTTTGTTTGCAGTGCCAGGTTCAGTTGTTCTCCGGGAACGCATAAAAAATAGCAAAAGAATATATTACCAGGATAATATTTAATTAAGAAATGATATCATGCCCAATCATAAAGTTCTTTTGAATATAGATGTCCATGATGTATCTATTTTCGTTTATTTCATAAAAATATAGAACGAATATTTTGAAAGCATTATCCGAATTTAAATCTTTTGTGACAACTATTTCCAATTTTAGTGCCAATACAATGTGGAGTTCAAGTTATCGACTCGGTAAATGCAGGATTGATGTCTTTGCCTATGAAACCTTCCGCATTTCTAGAAGACTGATCTGATTTTTTTCTCGAACAAGCTTGAAATATAACTTTACCAACAGTTCGCGGTCTCCTTCCCCTTTTTTCTGAAAATGCGTCCGGGAAAAATTGAAATTACATACAACATTGCCAACAAAATAATGTTTATTAAAATAATAAGGAAAGTTTTAATTTATACGAACAGACAAATAACTCCTACATTTTAATTCACGTTGAATTAGCATTTTTTCTCGCAATAGTATACCCTAACCTCGTATTGAATTTGCTTTGTATATAAGTGTAGATAAAATATTAGCGTTATCTTAGTAAATTGATTGATAAATTCTTAAAGATCCGTGTGAGCAAGTCTCAAGTATTAAAATATAACTTCAGTTACTATAAGTTGTTTGATTTCTTATCGTGTTAATAATAAAGATTGATTCAATAGCCTATATCTTATCATGTCTAAGCAAAAAAATTAATGTATATATTTTTCAATATTATTCATAGTATGTAGTTGGTGTTTTCTGATGAAGAAGAGATTTGGTACACAAAATTTATATTATTTTTTTCAGTCGAGATGAATGGAATGTATTTACTTTCTCGATAGCTGAAGTATACAAAGAGAAAGTATTGTAATCGTCAAAAAATTTGAACTAGATTTTGACTTCAATTTTCCACGTTTAGACACTCCCTGAGTCCGGAAAAACACAATTTTAGAATTATGTCTAGTCGTGTTGATGCTGGGTACTTGATAACGAAACCTATTAACAGACTACGGGATGAAATTTGTATGACTGATCTAAACATAATTTGTAGTTTTAATGGGTTGGCAAAATGTCCAAGGGAAGTCTGTCTAGTCTGATCGTGCTCTCATACAATCGTGAACGCTATAACTCAAAATTGAATAGCTAGATGAATAAAAATTTGGTACAGTTTTAATTCATCATGAAAGTAGGTCCGTATAAAATTAAATCCGTCAAAAGTTGATTGTCTGTCGGCTGTCACAAGCGCATTCCAACGGAGTCCGCTCATTCCACGCGCATGCGTATTGAACGCATATCTGTTCAAAAGATATTTATTGGATCCTGCTTGGCGCTTTTTTTTTCATCCGATTTCTGTGCATGTTACTGGTAGGAACATCTTCACGAAGGATTGTCCTTCAGCCAGAAAGAGTAGAATCAGCGTATGATTAATCGAAAGCATCTCTTTCGAATTTGATTTTTTTACCTGGGCAATATTTTCTGATATCATTGGATCCACAAGAAGTAGGGTTCTGAATTTTTTATCCACTGCGGAGGTGGAGACGCACCTTTTTGGAGAAGTATATCGAAAAGAAAGTTTAGAGACCACTCCGCTGGTTTTGATTAGTAGAGTACCTTGAATCGAAATTTTACACTATGAAACATCTGTTCATAATAGTCACAAGAATAATAATCTTTTTAATGTACTTTATTTGAGCCCCATTTAGATGGGACGTCCTGAAAGCAAGTTTGGGGAGGGTGCACAAGGAAAGCTTTATTGCAATCGACATATATTGATACTGACCAAATACAAATTGGTTATTTTCTCATATTCAGCACGACATTGATACATTTTCATTACTGTGAAATGACATTCAAGAATCCATCCTGGTAAAAAATGTAGGCAAAGAAAGCCTCTTCATTGATCTGAATGACGTCCTGACAGTGCTGATTCAAAAAAGATAAAAGGCGCAGTCTGAGTGTAAAAAAGATCGGGGTTGTATCAAGGACAAACCACCGGGGCTACTGCCATTCTTAAAGTCTTGTGTGGTGAGGTCCTTCTGGCTACCATCTTCACCTTTTCCTGGCATTAGAAGCAGCCTATTGATCCGTCAAATGTAAATGAAGAGGAGTGGAGTCGAGGCATAGTTTCCTTCGCTGCGTCCAGCACCACTGATTTTAACAGATAGTTTCCTAAACTTGATTCTAAGCATTATCTGACAGTATTGGACATTCGATAGCATTTGTCAAAACAATTGATTTGACAAAAAAGCATCAATGCTGATGCTGAATATGTGGAGAAATAACCAAAAGTTTGTACTTTGCTATCTCATTATGTTTTGTTTGTAAAAGCTTCACTGTGGAAAAGCACTAGACGAACTTTAATTGCATTACCCAACCAGCCCCTATAGAGAGGGTTTCTTTCCCTGGGACCGGCATTTGAAATAGTAATCATCCAACCTTCATGTATTCCAGTGGAATTATGATTGGTTCTCTGGAAACACAAATTCAGATTATTGCGAAACTCCTCTCAAGATGTCGAGGTGAATATGTGAGAAATAATCCAAAAGCTCTTGAATTTGATATCTCATTATATGTTTTTGTTGTAATAAAGCTTCCTGTGAAAAGCACGACGAACTCTTAATTCACACCAACCAGCCTAAGAGTAGGCTTCTTTTCCCGGGAACCACGTTTTCTGGTAAATATTATATTCATACTCTTTGTATTAGGACTATAGATTAGTACCCGGAACACAAAATTTAGCATTATCTCGGAAAATCCTCTCAAGAATAATATTTTACAAAATTATTTCAAGTGAGTTCGGCTGTGAAACGATGGTTTGTCTAAAACACCAAACACCTGGAATAGGTGAGTGTGAAATGAGATTTTAGAGATAAAATCATCAATTTCAAAATCTTTATAGTTTGATTATTAAAAGAACTACAAATGCTCTTGGCCTAATGAGAATTTGAAAACTCTGATATTGTAGCAGGTTTGAAGCCAGTAAAAAATTGGCAATTGTAAAACTATGAAGTCGAAAGCGTCTTCGCTAACTGCAGAAGGAGTATTTGCTTTCATTATTGGAAAGTCGAACAAACAAAACTCAGTATTTGCTAACAATATGAAATGTCCTTTCTTTTAAATAATTAGTGAGAGACACAATGTCAGTTTAGTTGGATTAATGCAATATCTAAATTTTGGGAGAAAGTATGATGCTGATGCAGTCATTATTTTTGCATTGATTATTGATATTATATTGACTTTTGATTTTTCACGGTTAAACCAAATGAAAACTTCTTTATTCAAGAATTTAAAATAATTATTACAAGGGTTTTTTTGTGAGGAAGACGAATCTCTGTCCAACTCTATCACTCAGAAGAATACAGCACGGAAATTTTGGAAGAGAAATCTTAAATTTTTTTACGTAAAATTCGAAAAAGCGATTCACTCAAAGACAAAGGTCCTACGTTGTTCAATTAACAAGAGTTATAGCTTGAGCAAGATAGTGGAGTAAGGATTGCAGGGTACTTACGTATTAACGCCACCGCAGTTACAGATTTGGCGGTTTTGAAGTGCCGCCAATGTACACCTAAATTTTTTGCCAGATATGGCAGCTTTCACAGATTTGGCGGTTTTTAAGTATTTGGCGGTTTTCACAGATTTGGCGTTTTGAAGTGCCGCCAATGTGCACCTAAAATTTTTGCCAGATTTGGCGGTTTTCACAGATTTGGCGACAAGATTGCTCTTTATTGGCGCAACTTCAACTGCGGTGGCGTTAATACGTAAGTACCGATTGCAGTTATTTGACTCAACAGAAAATTGATCATCAAATATTATAAAACTGGGTGATGCTTTCAAAACAATTCCTTCAACATGAGCTGAAGCTGAGAGGGCATTTTCTGCTGCCGGGTTGTTCATAACAAAGATAAGAACTAGGCTGAATGATAAAAGCATAGATTGCTTATGTTTTCTTAAATCATAATTTTAAAAAACATAATAATAAACAAAATATATGTATAAATAATACATTTTATTTGTATTTTGTAGCTTAATATATAAAGGAGTGTAAATTTTAGAATTTATGAAGATACTTATTTTGCGTAATTATTATTGATATCAGTTAAAAATAACTAATTTTTAGATTTTTTTCAAATTTTGATGCATTCCTGGGAATAACTGATGTGTTCGAGGGAAGTAAAATAGGCCGGGAAATCAGAAACCCTAGACGGGTGTAAAGCCAACATAGTCCATCGGGGAGGTTTATTGAGTCAGATTTTTTTTTTAAAATTGTTTATTGGCATCACCCAAACAGGGGCGGTATATTATAAACAAGGAAGGGAAAAAAACCGGTGGACCCACCCAAGGTCGAAAAGAAAGTCAATTTGTTACAACTAATCAATCCACCAGGAGTGGGAAGAATGTGACAGTAAAAGCTTGGAGTATATGCATTTGTTTCCTGTGTTTTCTACCCCACAACACGCGGCTTTGTTAGTTCTGACCTCGCATTGCTATACCACCTTCCACCAGAAATACAGTAGAACCCCGGTAATCCGGACATGCGCTAATCCGGAACCCTCGGTAATCCGGACGGTCCATGGAGAATGATGCAAACCCCCAACAATGGGCAGTCAACTGCCGGCGTATCGAGAGAGACCCAATTTTTTTTTGTTGAATAATTGTCCTGGCCATCCTTCCTCAGAAGAGCTGTGCACTGATGGCGGTGAAATTTCTGCAATGTTTCTACCCTCTAGCACGACTGCGCTGATCCAACCCATGGATCAGAATGTTATTCAAAACATAAAGCTGGGGTATCGCAAGTTGCTTCCTACGAACATTCTCAATGATCCTGTGCAAAATGAAAACTTGGAAGAAACACTGAAAAATGTAAATTTAAAAGATGTATTCAGTCTTGCTAACTGTTGGGCATCTATGTCTATATTGCTGATGAACAACTGGTGGAAAAATTTGCTTCCCACATACAAAACACGAACCCGATGTCTAATACTAAAACCCTCCAGTGGACTGCTGATACTGATGACAGTTTGGCTCGAAATGAAATTTTAACAGATGACGAAATTATCAGGACGGTAGCAGCAGAAGATGATGATGACGACATCACCCCTGCAAACCCCGTCAAAATTTCTCATTCTGAGGCTGTGGTGGCACGAAACACTTCATTACAGTGGGCTGAAGAGCAAAATTTTAAAGTACACAAAATTCTGCTCCTCAGACGTTTAAGAGACAGCGCATTTGAATTAAAAATTGGAACGGCCGCGCGAAAAAAAAACACTGACTTTTTGGACACTGATTATGTTCATTCACTTACATATATAGTAATTATGTATGTACATATCACGTTCATTCGGTATCATAATCATTCAATTTATCCATACAATGTTAGTTCATACAAATATACCATAGTAACTATACATGCAATTTTTGAAAAAAGTGTTTTACGTTATTTTTTAAAACCCTCACTAATCCAGAAATCCCGCTAATCCGGACGTCCATGTGCCTGAATTCGTCCGGATTAGCGGGTTCCTACTGTATTCTTTAATTTCGCCAGTCCAGAAGTTCAGGTATGTAGCACGGTTCTATTTATCGGCCCCGACAATGTCAGGCACTGCAGAGTTCCTGTAGGATAGGAACTCTCCAGCGCCATCCACTGCGACGAGAGGACGCTTCCTCCTTTACATATTTATATGATTCTGATTCGTCGCTACCCTTTCCAAAAGTTCAAATGCAGCGGCATTGGTCAGGTAGTTAACTGTGGATGGGGAGAACAGGAAGAAAAAGCTTACCTGCGATTCCTGTCCTTCTACTTCAGAATTTTGTCGATTCCTTTCTGATTGAATCTTGCTGTAGGAGCTGGTTTTTGGTCCAACAATGTGATGGCCATGTTCTCTAAACTTGTCTTCCTTTTCCATTGATATATTGGAAACCGGGCATTCGTTTTTGATCTGCGACGACTTGCCGTTTTCCTATATTGAGAAAGAAGAAAAAAGGTATTTCCCGAAGATTCTTTTATTTATATTTTCCTCGACAACCATCAAAGAACTTTTGAGAATTCGAAACCTGAAATCTATACAAGATTTTTGGAAGGCGGTTTTACCGTTTTTTATTATAAACCGATATCTGAAATATTTACAATGTGCCTCTGAAAACTTTATGCAAGTTTTATGACGGTTGTTAATGAAATGGAAATCGTCATTGTCACAATCACAAAAGGGGTTCACCCCCTCCCTCTTCTGCCGATGACGTAGCGTTCCGGGTAGTTTGAATGAAAGTCATCGCGACGTTAATAAGGGAACAGAGGGTGGAGTCTTAACAGCCATCATTGGCCTCTGCCAATCCCCCTCCCTTATCTTTTCAGATTTAAATTATTAAATACACCGAATTGCCCTTGTCGGGAATTCGATAATGCGAACCATTCTGTTTTTCAATGTAATCTTACGAGGGACTTTCATCTGTCTCCTCTAGCAGCTGTCCTTAAGTCTGTTTGGTTCAAAACTCTCAGCAAAAATTCCTTTCAATGGGGAAATTGTTTAAAATCATGGAAATTTGTTTTCGAATTTGCCATAGTTTTAAACTCGAAGACTAGGGTGTACTGATTTCCTTTTCCCCCTCCTGGGGGCATTCTCGTTTTTGACCTTGTCCCCCTTCTTTTCTGTGTGTGTATTTGGGTTTAGAGAATGATTTTATATACAGTGTCCCCACTTATATCCATTACACCCCCTTAACTTCTAAACGGTGACAGCTTAGGCCATAAAGTTGGTGTCTAGGTATAGTAAAAAGGCTATGCGCTACTCGATGAGACAACTTACAACGCCATCTATCGGCAAATTTTGGAATTAGCGGTCCTATCTCGTAAACGGTGAGAGATACGAGAAAAAAGTCAATAAGAAAGTTGTAGAGCACTCTCGATTTAATACAAAAAGATACCTTGCGCGCATTAATACTCAAAACAGAACGCTTAAAATGCACGTTTGTTTGCTCTCGATTTCCAAAAGTCCATACACATGCTGATTGAGTTATTTCAACAGGAAAAGTATAAATGGTTCCATTTTGTGTCCGAAAAATAACATTCTTTCCTTCTGTCCATTTCTTGTGTCATCACAATGTCGGAAAATGCGAACAAACAAATGTGCATTTTAAGCGTTCTGTATTATTCTTCTTCTGTTCTTCGTATTATTGCGTACAAGGTATCTTTGCGTACTAAATGGAGAGTGTTCTACAACTTTCTAGTTGACTTTCTTCTCGTATCTTTCACCGTTTACGAGATAGGACCGCTAATTCCAAAATTTGCCGATAGATGGCGTTGTAAGTTGTCTAATCGAATAGCGCATAGCCTTTTTACTATACCTAGATACCAGCTTTATGGCCTAGGCTGTCACCGTTTAGAAGTTAAGGGGGGTGTAACTGATATAAGGGGGAACCCTGTATATTTTTCATATGTATGTATATGTATAGAAGTGACATGCGGAGGGCCATTGGAGCTATGACGTTTTTCATTTGTGGTTATGCTGGTTTTGTATTCTATCGTATTGTTCATGTACCGTATGATGTATTTTTTGTAAATGATGAATTGTTTCTTCCTTTTTCTATGATGTAATTTGTT
>BGPR01042727.1:0-13166 GCA_013235015.1 Araneus ventricosus
CGTTACGTATTGGTATGGTAGAGAAATCAAAAAGCAGACAAAGAAAGTGGGAGATTGCCCATCCCGCATGGAAAAAAAAGTCTCGCATGCTCAAACAAGGATATTGAAAAAAAGCAAATGTATGTTTGATAGAATTCTAGCTTATTTTTATATGGAAAATACTTTACTATTTGATCTTTGTGTTTGTCTCTAATATACCAAAAGAAAGGATATGAAAAAATTCAGTGTATATATTGTTTAATTCACTGTTTGAAATTGATGAGATCCCATCTTTAGAAATGAATAAATCTTATTTTCTAGTAAATACTTCTGCATAGCGGTAAATGTTATTAGTTTTAACTGTAATTTTGGGATAAAAGGTAAATAGAGGATAATTAAAAGATAAAAATATTATGCAACTAATATTTTAAAATGTTTTGTTGGATACATATTGAATACAGAATCGAACATAACTTAAATAAAAAAAATTGAAAATAATGTGATATAGTCAGCTTACATTTTTTAACAGTTAGATGTGATTAAACTTAATTTAAAAAAAAAAATATTTTAATGTATGCTATATAACAGCATTTTCTACGTTCATGTGCCAATTTAAATGGAATTGTTTCAAATATTTAATATGTTAGGTACTTTTAACAGCATTATGCGAATTTTGCAAATATTATTAGCTTTTCTACAGTTGATAAAATTATAATTTCTTTCTCTGCTTGATACTTTTTGATTACCAGTGTTGTATTGATTAAACTCAACTGGGTAAAGAATATGTTGATGCAATTATCTTTAATGTAGTCCAGTTTTAGAGCTTAAAACGACGTGTTAGTCATTTTAGCTATTTTAGTTGATTAGTGAAATAGTTTTAAAGTGCTATGCACAATATAATGAGATGGATATTCCCTGATCGTTACTGATGGATTTTTTTAATAAATATTTTTTGTATGAAAATGTCTCATGGTATTTGCTATTCAGTTAACGTTTTTTTTCAAAAACAGTTCTTTAATTATAAGAAAATGTTCCCGATTTATAACTCTTCTGAAATATTTAGAAAAAAATCACAAGAATATGTATCCCTATTTATTCAATGAAACAAAATTTTAAAAAATCTTGGTCTTAATCAAAATCTTTAGGGTTCAGACTTTTTGAATAGTGTTTTAATATGACCTTTTTCCCAACTTCAGCTCAGTATCTAGTATAGCCAGCATTCAAACATTGACATTGGTTTAAGTTTATGCAATGCTTATGCAAATTATATATCGTAAAAATTTAAATAACAGATCAGGATTTGCATGGAGAAAATTGGCCTAGTTTCTGCTTGATTTTGCTTGTTTGGTATTTGAAATGATACTATCTATCTTTGGAATATGAAATTACTAGCTGATATACCTGGCGTTGCTGAGAATAAAGATATTTTCAAGTCTAAGTACTTATAGTACTTTAAACTTAATTAAATAGTTTGTCACTGCAGCATCTTGTTTTGATTTCTGTTCATCCCTTCTGTGCTGTCTGATTCCTTGCCCAGCAGCTAAGCCCCTCTCTTCTTTTTGTCTCTACACTTCTAACTGCATGGCATGAGTCGGGCAACCTTTGGAATTCCATTATTACGATTCGGACTTGTTTCGTGGATTGAATGGACTTGAATCGACGACACAAACAGAAATTTATTTACAGTTGTATTTACAAATATTTACAGTTGACAGAGCAAAAACAATCCAGTCTTCAAAAGACTACAATTCAGCTCGCAGTACGATAAAAACTCAAAACAATACGCCGCAAAAATGGCTTAGTCACTCAGCTAAATTCAGCAGCCTTGTCACCAACTATCGCGGGTTATGCTCACTCGAACAAAGCAAAACAGCAACTGAATTTATCGTGATTGCAGCGAAGCTTTATATACTCTCGGGAAACTGCCGAACTTTTAGAAAAAGTTTGAAATTTCGTGTCGCCAAATTTGGCGCCAAAATCTCGCCAAATCATTAAATTTACAGAATTCGAACACCATTTCTCCCTCCTCGTCATTTTTATGGCAACAACAGAAGTTCCTTCATTTTACAGTTTTTTTATTGTCGTGACTAAAGAACCATCCTGTTCTTTTGGTGTTTGTGGGCCTGACTGGAAAAACCCCTCACAATGTTCCTTCTTTTTCTCCTTTGTTCCTTCTCCTTTGATAGGAATGGATGACCTTATACATTGATTAGGATCATTTAAAAATTTATAAAAATTTAGGGAAACATTGCATAGTAATTAAACTAATGTCATTGGATTGCTGTGCTTGCATATTAAAAGATGTGCATGCTAGAAATAAAAAAGAAAGTAAAAATTCTATCTTTCTGTTTATGTTCTAAGAAAGGAATATTTTTATCAAAACTTTAACAGTGGCAAAAACATGTGAATGAAGGATTTGGTGCAACAAAAAATTGGATTGAATTTAATTGCCGAATTCTAGTAATTAAGTTTAAACATGTAAAATTGTAATACAAATTTTTTCAAAATTAGCAAAATTGTCAAGTTTTACACCATAGTTTTCAAGTGTTCCGGATTTTTGAAATGGGATTGCAATCATCCCTGGAGTCACATTGTACCAGGATTTTAATGCAAGACTACGTTCCTCCCATTGGGGTCTTGGGAAGGAATTTGATTCACACACCAAAATGCCACAAAAAACGTTGTATGGGAGATCCTCTATATCAACGTCAACGTGGGTTTGATTACGGAGTTCCGCTTTGTGAAAAGAAATCACTTGCACCTCCACATCATAATTTAGGAAAGGGAATTTAATTAAAGATTTTGACATAACCGAGGGAAACTTTTGAGATAAATAAGATAAAAAAGAGAGGAACAATGCTCTCTAACTGCTTCCAAGAAAGCAATGTTTCATAAGGGGAGAGAAAAGATGGGGGGATAATTTAATGAAAAATACGTTGATCGTTGAACCTACAACGAAGAGACTGCTGCTGGCATGGTAACAAGAAAGAAAGCTAAAACATTTAGCACGTGAAAAATGGGAGATAATTTAAGTGGTGGGTAATGCAGAAAAAGTCGCGCGTAGCACAACGTAGATCCTCTATATCTCGGTAACTGCATATGTTAAAAACATAACTAATGTCTTATTTTAGAGATAAAGGGTAACAATAGAAGTTACAAACAAAACAATTGAAAATCGGAATTGTAGTTCAGCGACTATTGAGTTGCAAAGTTGGGCAAACATACGCATGAATTGGTGACAGGATCCTCTATATCTCGGTAACTACATATGTTAAAAACATAACTAATGTCTTATTTCAGAGATAAAGGGTAACAATAGAAGTTACATAAAAAAACTTACTTAAACTTGAAAATTTACGAGGAACAAAAGAGTCACGTGAGTAAAGTAGTCCTACGCCTTTAACATCAGTGGCTGTTTGTAAAGACAGCCTCCCATAATTTTTTTAAGATCCTACATAGAAGAGTTTTGTATCTTTCTTTTCAGAATTTATCCATTTTTAATATAATGTATTTTTAGAAATCTGTGTAGAAATTTCGACATCTTATTGCACTTTAAAATCAAAAACTAAAAATGACTCTGAAGTCGCAGTTATTAATTTTTTAAGTTTAGCAAGTGTTGAAATCACTGTTCAAGATAGATCCCCCCTCACTTTTCTTTTTATATAAGGATGCTAAAAAAATTTAATTTGTTCAATGTTAGTAAACTATTGTATACGTTTGAATTCTTTCTCATTGGCATATTTCCAAGACCAGTGGCGAATCCAGGGGAGGGGCTATCAGGCTGCAGCCCCCCCAGAGCTAAACCAAAATTCTTGATTTAATTTAAAATCACTACAACTGTTTGATCTTAATTTTCATTTTAAAAGAATAGTAATAAAATCGTGACAACAGTGCTTTCTGACTTGACAGGCTCGAAAATTCTCCTACTTTTCTAGTCATTCCATTTGCACTTGTAGCGTTGGCGCGGTCGAAAACATTTTTTGGCCAGCTATTTCACTGTATTTTTATTAAATTATCGAAAGTAGTGTAGTGTTCTTGATTATTCTTATTGTCAGGAGAGAAAAGCCTGTAAAGTTAAAGTGTTTTGGTTTATATAAGCCATGAGGTTTGACATTCGTCACGACAATACAAAATTTTTATGAGCTCCGGCCCTTCCCCCCCCCCCGACCCGAATCCTGAATTCGCCACTGTTCAAGACACTAGATGATAATTTTGATGTTTAAACTTAACACTTTTTACTGAACAACTCAACACACTGATAATAGAGTGGCTTGAAATTCAAAAAAATACCCTTTTCATTGAAATAATAAAAAAGTTAAGAACGAAACTGAAATGTCTATCAGAATAGACAATTTAATGTAGGCAAACACCTTTTTTTCATTTTTGAAAAGCCATCATCGGAAATGAAAGCAATAATACAGGGTGGCTACAGAACCTGGAAATCAGGGAAAAGTCAGGGAATTTTATTCATCTGGAAAAATCAGGGAAATGCGTAAAAATATGTAAACATCATGGGAAATTAATAGTTACTTGAGTTATTATCTATAAATTAGTTTCTTGTGTCTAGCATTATTTGTAATAATAAATGGAGTTTAATAAAAAAACTTAAATTCATTTATAAAAGCGTAAGTTTCTGATTAGAGCAAATGTATTCTTATGATTTGGTAAAGAATAGAGATTTGAAGTACTATTTTCGCAATTTCTCTTGTTTGAATCTTTGCTAAAATATATATTAGTAGGTACGTATAATTATATTATTTTTATATTTATGCTGCAATATGTTATTCTGGTACTCATGAAAAGAGCACTAATTAGTTACTGAACTGTTTTGAGCAAAGATAATAATAACCTTTAACTGTTGACATAATTTAACTTGTGTTGCAAAGAGTAGTTTTAATGTTTCTTAGAATTCTTATGCAGTTTTAGAAGCAAAGTATTTTGTTAAAATTTCCAATATTTTTTACATATGAGAAATGTAATATACTGTTTTATAAGATTTTTTTTAGGATGTTCATTCCATTTTTAAAAATTAAATTTCATAAAAATATATTGTTTTTTCATATTAAATAACTGGTAAAAATGTTTAATAATGTATATTGTACACATACAGTGATTCTAAATAATGAGAAAGCCAGGAAACTAATATAATTAGTAGCCGTAAATCAGGGAAATGTTGTAAGTTTAGTCGGGGAAAAGTCGGGGAATTTTTTTTCACAGTTTCTGTAGCCATCCTGTAATAGCAATATAATTATAAAAACATGATTCTTCTGAGAAGCCTTTAATGATTAGTAAAAAAATGAATAATGATCCATCTTTGCTACATCTTGTTTTTCACTATCCACTGTTTCATTGTAGCTGCCTCAAAACTCCCAGTGAACCATTCTTCATATTGCTTTCATTTCGGAATAAAATAAGGTAGCTTTGAGCACCAGCATGTATTTGAAGACTCTAAACTATAATTTCTGCATGTGGCAATTTCGGGTTTATAGCCACCAATTTCTTTAAGCACAATCAAAGCAGAAATAGTTTTTGATTCTCAAATTCATACCAGCATACAATGAATGAGTTCAAGTATGACATTTTATGTACTGTGTCACGCTCTTACTTTTGTTTCCTCACAAATGATACGTATCCTACGTTTTTATACTTTTAGCACTTTCTTACTTTCATTGAGCACAATCAAAGCAGAAATAGTTTTTATTCTCAAATGCATACCAGCATACAATGAATGAGTTCAAGTATGACATTTTATGCACTGTGTCACGTACTTACTTTTGTTTCCTCATAAATGATACGTATCCTACGTTTTTATACTCTTCGATACAACATTTGATGGCATTACTGTCCTTTTATTGTTTTTTTTGCTTTGATTTGTACCAATTCCAATTTATGAGGATTACTAGCTGTGATAAACTGCTTTCTGAGCTATCTTCCTGTAGTATAAGATAATCATCCCATTGATTTAAATGGTCCAATTTAGGCAGCCTTTGGACAACAACAAAAAATTCGACGGTAGGCTGTCTCTGCGAAACGGCCGCTTGGATTGAGGGGCGTAGACTTATTTACCTGACTGAACTGTGACTTTCTGCGACTAAAGTAGCTTTATGTGACTATTACTATAGTATGACTATGTGGCTCTATGTAAATTTCTTCATGATTTTTACCAACTATGCTACTCGACTGTGACTAAACCGCAATTACAAATTCTAAAATTATTTTTGCAATCTTCATTGTCTATCTTTCTCTGTTAAATGAAACTAAAACCAACTCTCTATGGTATTTGGTTGCGGAGCTATAAGCCGTTAACTTTAGCACGAAATTCGACGTAATTCAACAATTCTTGAGTAATATTTTGAGCGATCGATGAATGAATTGCCTTAGCCTGCGTGCGCGCGCATCGGTCGCTGTGACGTCATCAAAATTTTTCGTGATTTTCTCCAACTTTGCAGCTCGACTGTGACTAAACCGTAATTCCAAATTCTAAAATTCTCTTTGCAATGTTTTATGTCCACCTTCCTCTGTTAAATGAAACTAAAACCAACTCTCTATGTTATTTGGTTGCGGAGCTATAAGAGTTTAACTTTAGCGCGAAAAGCGTCATAATTTTTTCCTTTCCCGACACGCCATTAGACCACTATGAAGAGACGTAAGTCTACGTCAAAAAGAAAAAAAAAGTACTGGGTGATAAACTGAATATAGTATTTCAAGGGCAAACAGATATTCTCAGATAAACAGTTTTAGCTCTTTCACATTCACAACGACTAGGTGGTAAAACAATTCTCTTTCTGTTTTTCAATGACTTTTATGGAATCTTTGGTATTAAAGGCGTTCTCTCCTTTCAAATCTTTCATCGTCATAAACACATTTGTTAAACATTCTTTGCGTATTGCAAGGATTTACACGACAATTTAAAAACTGACGCAAATAGAAAGTGCAGAAAGGAATTAAAATGTGAAATCTGATCAAATGACAAACACTAAAATCCTCGAATTGAAATTCGAGGATGAATCATCAGTATCAAAGCATCACCAGAAAGCCTTCTTTCACGAAATCGTGTGTTTCTGATTTCACAATTATATCTGAACATAAAATGTACATACTTGATTTAAGAAAGCAAATCTCCAAAGGCCTTTGTAACTTTCCTTAGATGGATAATTTGGTTTAGCTCGAATTATTTTTTAATGAATATTACAATTTTTATAATTAAAAAAACCTATTATTGTACGCTGTATCTGTAATGCTGAAAAATAATTAAATAAATCACTTTATGTATATGTTATCGTGATTGTAATCTTTATATATAAAATACAACGTCTGTTTGTGTTTGAGCCTTATACAATCCCACATCTCCTGACGGGTTAAAACGAAATTTGCCACACATGTTCCTTAGCACCTAGAAGGATTAGCTACGCAATTAAAAAGTTGCTAACTCCAAGTAAAGGGGGTTACAAGGTTTAACGTTTTTCTGCCATAACTTTGGAACATATCATCGCACAAAAACAACTATTAAACCATCTTAAAATTAAAAAAAAATTAGGTTTTCAGTACATCTGTTCCATTTCCGTATGACTTTTTTTTCTAATTTATAATCAATTTTAAAAATTAATTTAAAAACAATTTGTAACAATTCTTTCGTTTGTTGTAATCTTAAACCTTATCACATCTACCACTCGCGTGCTTTTGCCAATGTTAAATTGCTTTCTTTAGACATTATTTTCACTTTTGCACGCAGAATTGCGCAGCTTTTAATATGAGCTTGAGGTAAATAACATTTAGAGCTGTCCATAAATGATGTCACACTTTTTTTCAATATTTTTTACCCCCCCCCTTTGTCACAAAGTGTCACACTTCACCATACCCCCTCCCTCCCCCTTGTCACATGTCACACTATATTACATAAAAATAAACTTGCAGTTCAGAAACAAAGCACTACGTTATAGATCATATTTCAAATTTTATTCTTTAACTTGTGTTTTAATGACATTTGTGAGCATAACAATAATAATGATTATATGTGTTCTTATTTTGTATGAAATAAGATTAAGGTTTACAATAGAAAACCTAATTAATATACAATAGTAACAAAATATTAATATAAAAAAACAATTGTAAACAGTAGTATTTTGGAATTTGATATACTTTGCTTTAAATCTTATCTTTACTTTATGAACACAAAATACTCTTAAACAGATTGAATTTTTAAAAAAAGCGCCTTAATAAGATCAACCTGTTTGTGCCACTACCAGTTCTGCTACTCACTCAGGTGGGGCGGCGTATCTTTTGTCGGACATTTCAAGGGTGTGGCAGGGGGAGGTTTTCTTCTAATGGTCAAGAATTTCTGCCGCTACCATATTCTCAGAACCTACCCTGAATGCCTTTTTCGAAAAGAAAGGGATATAAGTGAAACAAAAATCACATGAAACTTGTTTTAGTCCCGATTAAAAAAACCCTCAAATTCTGGTAATTTCAAAATAACTTCAAAACTTAATCTGATTTTAAATGTTTTTATTTTATCCAAAACGAATGCTGTCCCACTTCTTGTTACCCCCTTCCCTCCCCTTGTCACAATTTCACGAACCCCCTCCCCCCTCCAAGCGTGACATCATTTGTGGATGGCCCCTTTAAAGAAATCTGTTATCCAATATTTTTATAAATCCTTGTAAATTCCCTAATCAGTCCCCTTTAAACACTGCTTTTTAAAATCGTTGCAACTTCTATCGTTTTCTAACTTTACATTTTGTAACTAGAAATTTTTGGTCTCTTTTAGTGTTCCGTAAACATCGATAGTTCAACTATCGATAGTGTAGTCGATAGTTTTCCCAAACTATCGACTGAACTATCGATAGTTTCAAAATAAGCGATAGTATCGATTGTTTTCTCCCCGGCGATACTATCGATAGGCGTTCTTCCAGTCTATAGTTTTGAAACCATCGATAGTTCCAGTGGATAGTTTTAAAACTATCGACTGAAAATGCACCTATCGATAATATTGCACGAGAGAAAACTATCGATACTATCGATTGTTTCAGTCGATAGTTCCGAAAACCCGATACGATCGACTTCGATAGTCTATCGATATTTAAGGAACACTAGTCTCTTTTTACCTTCGTAGTATCTAGAATTCAGGGATATTTCCCCCTGTTACCCTCTACTGTCATATCATTTGTATATCAAGGTTTTTAATATAGTAAGGTACGAATGCGGATCATAAAATTTGAACCAAACACACATTTTTTTTTATATTTTCACAAAAATATAAACTCAAATTAATATTTTCCAAAATTATTCACGTTGACAACCAATCGTGAGTACGTTGCATCTTGTGTAGTGAATATTTATTTGAACGTTGCTGAATTTTGTAATTGTTGATTGTTAGCAACAGTTCATATCAAGATGTTATCAATTAGTGGAAAACATTGTTATAGCGTGTACTACCCATGCCTACAAGTCAACACATGATGCTTAAAACAGATATTTGTAACATATTACAAACAACAATGTGAATATTTTACAAGATATTGTGGGAACAAAAAAACCTTGACTAACAAAAGTTCACCTAACAGCGCATTTAGTAATGGGGATTTGATTGCTGAAGAGAACGGTGACCCTCTCTTGCTTGAAGTCTCATGTGGACCTGGAACAATATTTTTTTATTTAATTTGATCTTTACAGAAACCCAATCTAAATGTCATATAGCTCTTGCCTTTGCTCCATCAAGAAATCAGACTTTTGGATGGTGACTGCATAGCAAATCTCCGTTACAGTTATCTCTGGTTTTACTCACAACTGAGAATCCCATATGCAATACAAACAAAGAATCTGATAAGGCGATTGCCCAACAAATTGCAAACTTATCATTTGGGATGAGCGTACGATATCAAACAAATCTGCCATTATCTGCCGTTGTTTCTCCCATGGCATGTTCTGGAATGAAAACTCCGAGCATCTTTACATATATGTTCCAAAGGGCGAGACCAAAAATGTCGTTTGTTAGAGACCTTTAAAGTAGTAATTAATTAGGTACTATTATTTAGGATTGAGGGTACCCAGATAGCAAAGAAAGCTTGTCTAAAAAGTTTTGGAAAAAGGGTTGTCACAAATGTTCCCATGACAAGGGTTGAACCTTTTGAAAAGGTAGCGGAAAAGGTTCGCTAGTCAACAAGAAATAAGGTTTTCGGTAAGGTTTTTAGTAAGATTTCCCCAAGCTTTTATTACAAGCTTGTTTCAGGCCTTTCAAAAGGTTGTTAAGAGCCCTCCTTCGGTGGACAAAATAGAACCCCCCTTCCCCTCCGAAGCCTTACTCTTACAGAAGGGTCCAACCCCTTTTTTTATCCCCCTTCTTCTGACGTCATCTTAGATTTATCTGGAATGTCGATTAATTAGATCAATTAGAAATCTTAATGAATTAAAGCTTAATTATTAATTTCAATTAATTCGATTAATCTAATTTTTAATTGAACTTACTTGTACAATTTCGTTGTAGATTGTGACAAAACATCAAATTCCTCCGAGCAGCGGATCGAACCCGCGTTCATAGAGTTGGAAAGCAAACGCAATAACCGCTTACCGGAAGCGGCTGCACACAATGGGACAGGTGGTTCATAAAAAGCTTTCTTACGGAATGGTTTCCGAAACGGTTTGCGCGGAAATGCTTTTGCGGACAGCCTACTGAAAGTGAAATGGCAACCTTCTTTGCTGTCTGGGTAATAAACTGGGGTTGTATATTAAAATTCGAAAACTATACGATATAAAAGTCCATGAGTTTTTCTTTTTCTTTCAGAGAACATAGAACAGATAAACGCGTGTAGAGCCGCAGGTACAACGGCTAGTTAAAAATAAATTTTTAAAAAATTGTGAAAAAGAGAGTAAATATAGTACAGCAATTATACTGACGTCATTGAATATGTAATTTTGTTGGGTTTTAAGATAACACGAAAATGCTTTGTAGGGATAATAGTTTCCGTATAGATGCCATTCGAGATCTTTTTGTTGCTTTATACCTCGGCATATTGATTTTTATTCACACTTTATAAGCGACATTCTCACGTGAAAATATATATGAAAGATGAAACGAGAACATTCCTAATTATACAATTTTAATGATGATTTATACATGAACGTCGTCAACTCCCACTGCAAGAATTCAAAAAAGTGCAAATACATTTGACTGTTTCAGCTATCATCGACCTTTGATTTGAGTCATATGAAGTAAAGAAAATGACCAAAGATTAAGATAAATTTAAATCGTAAATACATGGCCAGTAATAATGTAAGTGAAGATTCCCGAAACCAATAAACAAATTCAAGAGTGTTGTTTTGCCTGCTTCCATATAAGTATTGACATCTTGTAATGTTAAAAGAAGCATCCGCTTCAAAAGCTATTTTTATATTTTTGAAGGGCCATATTACAAAACTGCAGAAACAAAGTGTTTATCTTCTGAGAAGTAGACATTTCCAAACAGAAAATGATAAAACAGAAAATCGCTTCATTTGTGATAAATATTAAAAAACCTTGAACTTCCACAAGTTTTTGGAAATCTTGCTTACTACAAGCTCGGGAGAAAAAAAATCCTGACACGATTTGATACCGATATATGATTGAAAATCTTTAAAAAAAATAGTTAAATCTTATCTTCGTGAGTTCACATGTTTTCCACGTGTTTTTTTTGCCAGTGTTTAAACATAAATGAAATAAACAGTTGAGTATATAGAGATTAAAAATTTCGCTATGTCCCGTTGTGTCTGTCTAGACAACGAGGAAAATATTTCGGGTAAGATTAGTTACATCCTTCTATAAGTGTACATCTGTCTAAATTTCTTTGCAGAATTTTTAAAAATATGGAACAGTTTTGATGTACGCATCACTGGCGATAATCTTGTATTGGGGACTTTTTGTCGCCTAACCGAACATTGTATCATTAAGTCGCCAAAGCAAAATATCGCCAATGGGGTCCTGTATTGAAGCTGTTGAAAAAAGTCGCCAAAGCAAAATTATCGCCAATGGGGTCCTATATTGAAGCTGTTGAAAAAAGTCGCCAAAGCAAAATTATCGCCAGTGATGCCGTTTATCGAAGCTGCACCAAAAATATAAAAATTAAAATAATTTGTAAGTGGGAATGCATCTATTCTAAATACCGGCATATCGAAGTGTGTGAAAAACATGGAACATAAACAATATCTGTTGTTGGCATTTTATTTGGCAACTAAAAAGCGCGCCAAACAAAAGAAACCCGGAATGGTGTGATAGGGGGAGACATGCCGAATTTGGACCGAGGCGCCTAGATTGGACCGGTATCATAACTTTAATTCTATTAAATATTTGGACCGCAAAATGGGAAAATTATATGGTTGAAATCTAGAAGTCGGTACACACTCTTAAAATAGCGCCAAGTCGCCAAAGCTAATACAGTTAATACCTGCGTATAGCTTTGGCGACTTGGCTCCAATGATATACAGCGGTCGACGTCTTGCTTTGGCGATTTGGGAGCGTTTTAAGATTGTTTACCAACTTCTAGATTTCAACCAATTATATCGTAACGGTGTCAGTTAGAGAACAAGTGTTTAAATTTAGGTATTAACAATTATTTTAACAAAAGACAAAAAGCCCTTAAGACTTCTAAATTAAATGAGAAAATATGTTATTACATCCTCAAATAGGAAATTTAGGTAAAAGTTAAGTTTAAAGTACGGAGCTATTCCTTTTCGCTTTGCATCGCCAACTTTTTGTCGCCAAGGGCAAGATGGTTTGGCGATGTGAGGACATTTGCTTTGGGTGAGAAATGAACATTTTATTGTTCTCTTGCGTACACAAACCGGTCATTTTTTTTAACTTAAAAAAACATCAGCGGCTTCGCTTTCTAGCCGGTAACTAGTAGCTTCGCTTCTTCATTGAATGTTAGGAATCGAAGTTTTTTTACAGATTCCAAAAACGAGAATTCCCGCATCTAAGTCGATATGCTTCCAATTTTGCCAGAAACATCGTTTCGCAATTGAATTAGGTACTTACGTATTAACGCCACCGCAGCTGAAGTTGCGCTAATGCGCCAAGATTGGCGGCACTTAAAAACCGCCAAATCTGGCGTATTAACGCCACGGCAGCTGAAGTTGCGCTAATGCGCCAAGATTGGCGGCACTTAAAAACCGCCAAATCTGTAGCTGCGGTGGCGTTAATACGTAAGTACCAAAAA
>BGPR01042728.1:0-13165 GCA_013235015.1 Araneus ventricosus
CTTTGTTTCAGCTTGCTTTCAATTCATTCTGTTTCTTTTCCTGACATAAACCATTACGCCTCTCTTAAAAGTCATAGGAATAACATCTCTTTAAGCTGAGACAGTTGTAAAGGGGAGGAAAAAATATAGAAAAATAGAATTAGTACTTTCAAGGTATGAGAAAGTGGTGAATAGAGTGTGCTTAAAGAAACGGAAATTTCAGTAATTTCAAATTTAAAAGAGTAATTGTCGTTCTAATTTCAAATTTAATAGCTCTAATATAGTGGAATAAAATTTGCTGTCCATTGATATAAAATTTATCTCGCTATGATCAATAGTTCCCGAGAAATTTTAGATTATATTAATCGTATATTTCAAATTAATTTCAGTTTTTTAATAGAAAGTAGTAAATTACGTCAGTGGTATATCATGCACGTGATATAGTTTGGACGCCACGATGCATCTAATTATTTAGTGCAATCGTGATGATATAATTTGATAATATTTTTGTCAACGTTAAAATTTATACAAAACATCTGAAATACAAGGGAAATTGTTAAACAACGAAAAATACTTCACACTGAATGTTGTTCACCAAGAGATGTTTTTGAATAAAGAAATATGCAAAATAAAAAACAAATTCCTGTCATAATACAAATGTTTCTTTTATTTGTTTCCAATCAATTTTAAACACTTCTCTCGCATATATATCTATTTAATCACGTCAGATTTGACGGAAATCTCAAGAATGAAGAGGCAATATGAACCCGTCATACCATGACGGGTGTATTTTCTAGTGTATAGATAATGAGAGAAGTTTTTAAATAATTCTTAAAATATTTGAGCCAATAAACTCAGCTATGCAGGCGGTGTTTTCCCCCCAAAAAAATTAAATTAAAATTAAACCACTGTTAAATGGAGATACGTATTTTTATGGATGTGCCATTTTATTTCCTCTCAGGTGACAACCGGCTCAGCATTTTCAAGCGGCAAAATTGCATTGGACGACATAGCCGTGAAGACAGAATGCCCATCATTAGGTTCCTGCAACTTTGAAGACGACATGTGCTTGTGGGTCAACGACCCAGACGCTGACCTGGACTGGATGAGAGGATCTGGCGAAATCACAGAGGCTGGTCCCGACACCGACGTAACCTTCGGCAATCAGTTTGGAATCTACCTGTACGCCCATATTGTGAACGACTGGCAGGCCACCCCCAAGCCCGCTCGACTCCTATCGCCGTACTTCCCCTCCGCCAAGAGCCGATGCATCAACTACTGGAGTTTCAGAAACGGGACAAGCTTCGACGGCGCGCTGACTGTCTCCATGTACAACGTCGCTACCGACGAAATCACCGAACTGCAGCACTTCACGCAAGAAAAACTAGGCAGGTGGAACAACGAGCAATCCGACATCAAACAGGACGACGACGAAGGAAAATACCAAATCATTTTTGAAGCTCAGCTGACTACAACGTTAGTATATATCTAATGTGTCTTAAATCATCGAACCGATGTCAACTACAAATGTTTTAAGATTTATGGAGTGATTTAATTTATTTATATGGAGCCATTTTATTATGATCAAAATCTAACGATTCAACCGACAACAGGATTTAAGATCTTAGTAGAGAAATGTCTGATGCTAATTTCTATCAAATTTCGAGTATTTATTTTCCAAAGTAAAAAAAATCAAAAGTAGAAGATTTCTATTGCTAAATTGTATGATATTTTTCATGCTTAATTCTAGATAAATTTGTATGTTTTGAATAATAATTAGTTTTGAGGCTGCTAAGCAAACATCTAGCGATAATAAATTCAGGCATTTATTGAGCGAATAAAAAGAGATTCAGATATGAAAGGCCAGACTGACATTTCCTTTAAATTTCACAGTTCTTTTAATAGATTGTTTGATTTTCGAACTAAAAAATTTCTGTGTTAGAAATATTTCAACGTGTTTTAATATGCTATTTTTTAAGTCGTTGATTCAAATCGATGTATTTGTTTCGAGTTTTAGAGAAGTTATGGCTGGTGTTTCATAATTATTTTATTGTTGAACAGTTGCAGTTTTAACACTGTTCAGGTGAAAGGAAAATTTAACTCATTGAAGTGTAATTTAATTATTAAAGGCATTTTAAAAAATGAATTTTATTCTAATAATTTGATGATATCTGTTGCATTTTTATATAATTTTCCCATTAATCATCTTTCGCAGTAAGAACACCTTCATCGCTCTGGACGACATCACTGTATACGAAGGAGAATGCAAACCTATAGAGGACAGAAAGCCCGACTTTTCATGCGAAGACGGAGAAGACCATATTTCAGATGACTTCAGGTGTGACTTTTACAACGACTGCAAAGATGGCAGCGACGAGAAAGACTGCGGCACCAGCTGCGACTTTGAAGCCGACGAGCCCCAGCCTTGCAACTGGGAATCTCGGTCTACCAATGGCCAAGCAGCCTGGAATCGCACCCTCGCTAACTATACCGAGACACCAGACACTGACCATACAAAAGGACTATCAGGCGAAGGTTATTATATGAAGGTGAATATATTGCAGCGCTGGCTGTACAAAGCTGAAGCCCACTTCAACAGCCCTCTTCTCATACAGTCATCAGCCTCATGTCGCATGTTCTTCTGGTATTATTTCTATGGTTTGTGGGATACCGAAGCTCTTTATGTGTATTTCGATTCAGGACATCAAACTACTACCACTGAGATCTTCCGTTTAGAAGGGGACCATGAGAAGTCTTGGAGAAGAGCTGAAGTTATTGTTGGCCGAATACAAAATAGATTCAGGGTAGGTATTGTCGGAAAAAGAGAATCAGCAACGGGCGTCATTGCTATTGATGATCTCGAATTCGAGAGCTGCTACATCCCAAGAACTGCAGAACCTCAGGAGTGCAAGGAAGACCAATATTTATGTCAAAATGGAAACTGCATACCGAAGGATCTTAAGTGCGATTTTGTCGATGACTGTGGGGACTATTCAGATGAAAACCGACTGCTGGCCGGCTGCGATCTGTATCCTGGCAGATGTGATTTTGAAAGCAGTAATTATTGTGGCTGGAAGCGAGCTCCCGAAACGGACTATATGTGGCAAATAGCGAAATCAAATCCTACTTCATGGTACAACAAAATTTTAGTTACTCGGGACCATACAAGAAATTCGGTTAATGGACAATTTTTATACTTCGGTAATTCATACGTTAGAGGCAGCGTTGCAAGAATGGCGTCGAAAGTTATGGAAGCCGTTGATAGTTCGTGCACATTCAGATTTTTCTACACTTATGGCACTATATATAATTCAACGAAATATGATGAGATGAAGGATATAGGAACTTTAACTGTTTATGCTCGAAGAGATGAAATCAATGTGTGGAAAGTAATATTCACCACTCGAGAGCCACCCGGACAATATTACGAAAAAGTCGTATTACCTTTAGGAGACTTCAAGGAACCTTTCGAGATTATTGTTGAATCTCGAGTAGGCAGAGAGAAACCACTAGGTGGATGGGCCGTGGATGATGTCTCATTTACATCAGGCTGCGCTGTGTCAAACAAATCCCTTCCTTTAAGTATTATAGATCCTACAGAAGAACCAGAAGAAAGTTGTAATGCAGATCAATTCCTATGCAAAGCTGACAAACGTTGCATCGACAATGAAAAAGTATGTGATTTTGTTCCCGACTGTTCCGATTCTGCTGACGAAGCGAAATGCGGAACCTGCAATTTTGACGACAGCTCAAACCCTACCTGTGGATGGAGAAATTCTATAGGAAGAAGATGGGTTAGAAGGAAGGGTCAAACAGGCTCTAATGGACTTACATCTGATGTCTCTGGAAATGGCTATTATATGTATGTGGACAAAGCGAACACAGGGACGATATCCAGCTCGTCCTATTTTAGATCTGTTGACTTCAAACAGGCAGCTGCATCTTGTGAAATAAGTTTCTATTTCTTTATGTCTGGAATAACGGATGATGAAGTTTCTCTGAAACTGCAGCTGCAGACCAGCGACAAAAAGGACGTTATGCTATGGGAAGAGGTTTCAGATCAGGGAAAAAAATGGCAAAATGCTACAGTTAGTATAAATAGAAGGGAATCTGGCTGGCACTTGGATTTCATAGCTTCACATGCTTTCAGCAAAGGAGATATAGCACTCGATGAGATCAACTTTTTGGAATGTGCGCCACCAGAAAAAAGAAAATGTGTCCCCGACCGCGAGTTTATGTGCCAAAGTGGAGAATGCATTAACAGCAGTTTAGTGTGTGACTTCAGCGAGGATTGCCCTGACCGCTCAGATGAAACAAACTGCGCAGATTATTTAGAGAGATGTGACTTTGAGAAAGGATGGTGCACTTGGACCCAGGATACTAAAGCTGACATGTTATGGAAAAGAACATCAGGAGAGCAACTTGCAGAAGGAACTGGCCCGGATCGGGACCACACCAAAGGTGATGAAACTGGTCATTTTCTGATTGTTTCAAGAGAAAGCATTTATTATCTATGGAAAACTCCTAAACTCATCAGTACTCCATTCTTTGCTGACACTTCTGGTAAATGCAAAATAAGATTCTGGTATCACTTGTATTCTTCTTACAGCAGCAGAATCTCTGTCCGTGTGCAAGAGGCAGATGGTCTTAAATCGATCGAACTTGCTAAGTTTTATGGTTCCCAAGGGGATGAATGGCAGAGAGCAGAAATTTCATTGACAAATAAATTTAATTTCCATGCGGTCATTGAAGGTTTCCCTAGTTCTGGTAGAAAAGGAGAACTTGCTATTGATGATACATCTTTTACTCCAGAATGCATTCCTGTATACACTGTAATTACCACGCCGTTACCAACCATCCAGCCGAAAGGTGTTTGTGACAGAAAAGGGCAGTTCACCTGTGAGGATAATTCGTGCGTGCCGATGGATGCTGTGTGCGACTTCAAAACTGACTGTCCTCTCGGTATAGACGAAAAAAGTTGTCCAGCATTGTGCGACTTCGAAAGTGGATCGAAGTGTGGTTGGCAGCCTCTCACTCGAAGAGGTGATGGAGTAGAAATCAATGTTACAATTGCAGAAGATGCCAAAAACATCTCACCAGACGCTCCGAAGGTGGACAAAACGACAAATACAAGCCAAGGCTCTTATCTAATTATCCATACAAGTCTTGAAACAAAAACTGGACCCGTAGATGAATTCAAAAGTCCTTTGTTTTCAAGATGTGCTTCACCTTGTAAATTTTCAGTTTGGTATGTAGCTAAATCTACGTGGTTCAAACCTATCATTTCAATTGAAACCGGCGATGAAACAACCAATATGGTTAATATACTTCCGTCTAACACGTGGAAGCTCGAAACATTTGGAATCGGACGACAGAACAATTTCTCTATAAGTTTCAATAAAAAAGGTGCTTTCTACAGATCAGATTTCTTAGCCATCGATGACATCGAATTCCTGAATTGCGCACTTCCAAAGAGATCAGACGATATATGCCTAGGATTCCGCTGCAAAACTACCAGAGCGTGCATTGATGATTCCAGAGTCTGTGATTTAACTGACGATTGCGGAGATGCAACAGATGAAGACGGTTGCGCAGCTAAGGAATTCATTACAGTAGACTTTGAAAACAACACTTATGGCATATTTACACCATTCAAAGATGATGTCGCGCCACTGACTTGGGAAATAAAAAAAGGAATGACAGCGGCTCACACCACTGCGAGGGTCGGCCCACCTTACGATCATACGCTGTCTAACAAAGATGGCCGTTACATAGCCATGTCAAAAGGCTCTTCTGGAGGTTTGCATGAGAGGGCAAGGCTGATATCTGATGTGCTATACAGTGTAGCTAAAGGAGAGTGCGAAATGAGATTCTATTACTTCATGTTTGGACAGAATGTTAACCAGCTGAACATCTACACCACCATAAAGGATAAAGCCGCCAAAGAATATACGAGAATATGGAGACAAACAGGAGAAGTTGGAAATTTCTGGATGAGAGGAACTGTGGGTCTCAATGACACAGTGCCATTCCAAGTCATTATAGAAGGCAAGGCAGGAATCAACAACGACGTCATAGCAATGGATGACATTTCTTTCTCTCAAGGATGCAAGTAAGCAAAATTTGATATTAAAACTGAATGTCTCTTCCATAAAAAATACTATTTAATTATTTTATCGCAATTATTTATTACTCTTAAATGTTATTAGTAATTAATTAGTGCTTAATTATTTTTAACGCAACTATTTTCTCACCTGACAATTTTACTCAAATAATTTAATGCATAAATACTTGATATTGGTTTAAAAAGATTGTTGTAGACAACTGTATTTTTACAAATGAACTCTTAAAAGTCCGATTTTTTTTAAATTGATTAAATTTTTTAAAATTTCCATTTCTTGAATATAACATGGGAAAAATACTTTAAGAAATCATATTTTGTTTTAAGTATGGTTTATGGCTAAAAAACATTTTGTTACCAATTGACAACACTGGGCTTTTTTTCCAGAAAAAAATTGCCTTGATAAAATTCTATAATGTCAAATACAGATAAATTTTTATAAATAATAAAACGAATAAGGAATTTCTTTAAACACCGTAGAAAAAAATATTGTATTCTCAAGTGTAAGAACAAACATAAAAAGATGCAGCCTGAAGTGAAAAGTATCCATTTATTTTTATTTTTTTATCAGCACTGAGGTTGCCATCTATATATTGTAAATCTATTTAATAAAAATTTCAGTATGTATCCTATTGGCAACAACAGGCATTAGAGCTTCGGTCTTATTCTCAAGATTTTAGAAGACAAAATTGGGTATGTTTCTTGAAGGCAACACTGGTCCTTTAAGGGTTAAAATTATCTGTGATGCATCCATTTTATTTTAAAATCCTTGACGATTTTACTTTCAAAGAATTGCTCTATATTTTATCCATAACGAAATAACATTCCCGAAACAAACTGTATCCTCAAATTAGACAACAGAGAAATTTGGACTCCAAAGATTCAAAAATTTGAAGCAGACTGATTTACTTAATTTATGAGTAACACCAACTAGTTATGCGCTAAATCCATTGAAATGTTTTAGTGAGGTAAGTCAATAATGCCGTTGATGTTTTTCTTAAAGGTTGCATCCAGAGGCCACATTGCCGCCAAAAGAAGTCACAATCACAGGAAGTGCTACACCGCCAGTCACAGTCTCGGGAAGTGCTACACCACCAACAACACCCACGCCTTGCCTTCCAACTGAGTTTTTCTGTATCGAAGACAAAAAATGCATCGCAGGTGATAAAAGATGCGATTTTAGAAAGGATTGTAAGGATGGTAGCGACGAAGCTGATTGTGGTAAGTCGAACACTGTCCGTCTATCGTACTAAGGAACCATTCAAATGTTGACAGAAGGTTACTTATTATAATAAACGTTATAAACGAGACTTGGTCTCGGTGTAAAAATTTAGTTCCAAAATATGGATATATCCTATTTTAAAATGCATGTTTGTTGGTTACAAATTATAAGGTTTTTACAGCAACAACAAAGCAGATATTTCTTATTAAAACTTTTAATTGTTTGAATGGACGGATATAATGAAATAAAAAGTAAGATTGGGTTTAAATCTTATTAATGGTAACAACAGTATTTGTTGAAGAAGAGGTATCTTCTTCAACAAATGAAAGATATAAGACTCATAAAACTTGGTGAAACAATTAAACAAATACTAGGAAATGAGAGTTTGAAATATCGATAAGGTGTAAAAGTCAAAAGATCATTACTTTTTATTGCAGGTTGTTATCAAAAGAAATAAAAAACTGTGAAATAGCTGGATTAAAAATTCAAACATCTAAACGAATATGCGAAATTCGTGACGAATCTTTAACAAAGAAATTTCACTTTATATTTCAAACAAAATTCAATGAATCTTATTTTTGCCTAAATAGTTGGTTTTCTTTGAAGTCCTTGAATCTATATTAAACTCATTCATATTATTTCAGTGAAAGAATTTTGCGACTTCGAAAACAAAGAATTGTGTGGCTGGGAAATCTTCCACAAAAATAAAAAACAAACTCGAGCAAAACGAGCAGCAGATGACGACGACGACGAACACGACGCTGTTTTCAAGTGGATGCCTATTCAAGCAAATGACACGCATACCAAAGTAAGTTGATTTGTCAGTCTCGTTAAACTGAAGCAGAAGTTTTCAACAGCCAGATGTGATTTTAAAAAAATCCACGGGAGTGTTCGACTCTTTCGTACTAAAAGAATCTCCTCGACTTTTTCGTATACTAAAAGAATATGGGGCGTTTCATATCTCATAGAGCAGTGAAATAAACCGAGTGCGGGTTTTGAATGCATTCCTTGCCTACGATTGGGTCTAAAAGTTGATACAAATCTGCAGTTTTGGCGACAAAACCGCCTATGTCGTTGCGTTTCTCTGAGTTATCGCGTTCACAAACTCGCAAATGCACAGACCGACAGACAGTCAACCCTCGGAAGGATTTGGTCCAAAATCTGATGCAGAGCTATAATTTTAATGATGAAACTCTAAACAAAATTCAATTCTGTTTATATTAAGATTATAGTGAGCTGTCAATTTTGCTTACAGTGAAAGCAAAATAATATTCAACTCGGGGCTGTCTTATCCAATGGGCAAATTGGGGCGTGGCCCAGAGGCGCCAATGATCCAAAGGCGGCTGCAAATTTACAACTGATTTTACTTAAGTATTTTAATTTTGATTAAAGAAATTATTTAATTATAATTTTAAATATGAAAAGGTTCAAATTTGTCAAACTATAAGATGTTAATCGGAGAACAGGTGACTTTTCTCTCCCTCTCTCTCTTTATCCTAAACTATTTTATTAAGTAGCTATTTTCTTTAGGCCACAAACGTTCAAATTCCTAGTTAAGATTCTGATGGGGCGCCAACTATCTCCAGCCCGGGGCACTGAGATATGTTAAGACGGCCCTGATTAAACTTAACTCTTTAATCCCGAGGGGACATTTTCCTCCCAGCTCCTTTAAAACCGGGGTGTGTGGAGAGGTTGCCACATTTAAGTGGACTCTTCCATTCAGTGTGGTCTTTACACTCCTCGCTATTCAAGGTAAAAAAGCTGTCAGCGTCCTACTTTAATTGATTTCCTCGCGGGTCGACCCCAGGCGGCCCTGACTGCAGCGGGCTGTGAAAAAGACCCCAACAAGGATAATCGGACCCCTTACCACTCCTATCAATGACGCCATCTATCTACCCGACCACCCCTCGAAAGAAGACAAGCGCATCAAACCGGCCGTCTTAGGCGTTAAGGCGAAACCTGTAGACCGCCTGGATAGGTACGAGAGGGTTAGTGCAAAATAGCAGCACAATAACCAATTAGTAATACTTCTAAGTAAATGAAACTTTTAATTAAACATTTCATTTAAAAGTCGACAAAAAATGCTATAACAAACTTGCACCGCATCGCTATCTGAGCTTTTTCTGCCTAAAGACTTTTACAAAAGCAGCAACGTTAACTAAAATGAAGCAAGTTTCAATGAAATTCGTGTATTATTAATTTATTAAACATACTGAACACGCTTTTTCTCATTCAGTAGCATACGTTTTGAACGAATAGCAGAATACGTTTTGAACGAATAGCAGAACACGTTTTGAACGAATAGCAGAACACGTTTTGAACGAATAGCAGAATACGTTTTGAACGAATAGCAGAATACGTTTTGAATGAGGCGTTATCTTTCAGATAAATTGGGACTACAGACCCAAGGTCGATCACTCCACTAACACGACAACAGGTTGGTATCTTTTGGCAGATGGCGCACCAGGAAGACGTGGTGACATCACTTCCCTTACGTCGCCCCTCATTTCTTTAACGCATGCGCAATGTGCCTTGGATTTCTGGCTCTACTGCGGAAGGTTTTCTTGTGAATTGAGTGTGTATGCCCAACAAGATGGATCTGGAAGCCAAAAAGTTTGGGACGCTTTCAATAATCTTTACGGAAGTACGTATATTTGATTTTTCTTGTGGAGATGAATTGTGCGAATCTAAGCCAGAAAGCTTTAAATAAAATACTATAACAAACTATGCTATAAATTTAATATGCTACAATCAAACTTGGATAATTCGAAGTTGAAGAGACCAGAGAAAAAGTTCAAAATATCCAAAAATGCGGATTACATATATTCTCTCAAACAGAAGAGATAAATAAAAAATATTAACTCCACGATCAAAGATTTAACACGTAAATTTTATCTTAGAATACTGCTACATTTTTTTCATTAAATCAAACTTTTTTTACTAGCTTAATTATTCATCACTTTAAAAAAAAGGCAGATATTTTTAATTGCTTCTGTGAATGCAATCTGAAAATGCAGACAGGCTTTGGATGACCAATCAATAGTGAATGCAGTAGAGAGGATAACATTAGAGGGTGGACAGAAAAATCCTCGGAAATCAACGCATAGTGACATTCCAACCCTCGCTTTTCTTTTCCTTAGAAACACCGTTAAAATAAATAATGCACCTTAGCTGAAAAAAGTCTCAAGAACAATTTTTACCGTAATATTTTAAGGGCAATCATACGAAAAATTCGAATGATCCAAAATATAATTCGAATTGTCCACGATTTTTTAACATTATTTTAATACAAAATTCTAGGGACCGAACAAAAATTTCGAATTAAACAAGTTCGAATTATCCAGAATTGACTGTATAACACCGCATCGCTATCTTAGCTTTTTCTGCCTGAAGACTTATACAGAAATAAATATAAATCTCAATATTTCTGGAATACTTTAGAAAAGCTTTAAATGGACTGTCTTTCAACATGCACAGGCTTTATGTTGAAAGATGGTAATTGTCAAATGATTATATTAATATCCCAAAAATCTGTCAAATTCTCCACATATTAGGAGGCAAAATAATTCTCATTCATTTAAAGTTTAAAATATTGGTTGAAATCTTGAAGTTGGATCACACTCTTAAAATGGCGCCAAGTCGCCAAAGTATTACTTTCATTTAGCTTTGGCGACTTAGCACAATGAAGTGCAGCGGCCAACTTCTTGCTTTGGCATTTCAGGGTGTGTGCCAGCTTCTAGATTTCAACCAAAATATTATCTGTTTACTCATTAAATACATTTTTAATCACATCCATGACGACGTGCAAACAAATTAATATATTTCATACTGTTATTGGTATAAGTGTCTACGCGCGTGCGAATAAACGCAATAAGTAAAATTAATAAATTTCTTACTATTTTGAACCTTTACTTATAACAGATAGCAAAAATTTGAAATTCTAACGACACACCATTCAAAATGAAGAAATTCCGGTAATGATAAAAAAGTAACGAAATTTGGCTAATATTTTTATGTGGAGGGAAAGTAGATTTATTTATTTATACCTGGTTCCCCAGTCAATTTCTATCCTCAGCAGCGCCTCCATTTTCTTTTAAATTCACCCCGACATTCTTTCTTGATTTCTACAGATAACGAGATATAGTTTCAAATTCTGAGTAAAGGGGTGCACAGTATTCGGTATCCACCGATCAGTACTTTGTCAAAATATTGACACTTTCTTATGTATGCGTTCTTTTCACGATAAAATGCTTGAAATCTTCTTTCTTGTTTTTGTAGAAGGCTATTCTCAAGTCTGGACACATGCAAAGGCTGCCCTGAGTGCTCTGAAGAATTTCAGAGTCCGCTTTGACGCTCAACGTCCCTACACTTATATGAGCGCTGTGTGCCTAGACGACGTTGCTTTCCAAGATTGCGCTCCACCAAAAGCAGTGGACCCTAAGCAACAGGTTTGCGATTCCAACGAATATATGTGTGGAAACGGAAGATGCATCAAGGACAACCTGCTGTGTGACTTCACCGACGACTGCGGGGATTACTCCGACGAACGAGACTTCCAATGTCAAGATTACAGAGCTCGTTGCAACTTTGACACTGACCTGTGCCGCAGCTGGATCCTTGAGAACCATCAGTATGCCAAATGGGTAGTTAGGTCCGGAACTGCTTCCATATACTCAAACATACCTCGAAATGATCACACTACTGGTAAAAGTACAGGTGAGCTCAATAGATCTGAAAATGATTCTAATTACTTTAATGGAAATGTTATCATATTGGGTTGTTCGGAAAGTCTTTGCAGTGTAGTGTCCTATAAAATGTAGCCGAGAAATTAAGCAATATTTCTTTTTAATTTAGTTTATTAATGACACACACAGGACTAGCACAACATAAATAGACAAACACACAAAAACATTCAACACGAAGAAAAGAAACTATACATTACAATTTCGAGTCATGGCCACACAAATCAGCCTCTTCATTCTCAAACACAAACAACCAGTCTCACTGAAGTCCGACAGCCAACTAAAATGTTTACAGAATAATCTTGTGCCGCGCCATCTGCTGCAGGCAACAGCAACTATAAGGTGAAATTCCTTACAGCAGGTTTTCCAGGGCTTTCGGGCAGGTAACTGTAAGGACGCTGAATTGCTGTTATGAACCCATGAAATTAGATATTTTCTTCATGAACAGTGATTTAATTGTGTTTCTTTGGCCTTAGTGTAAACATGGTGAAGCAAAAATTATATTTTCGGCATTTAATGCTTTGTTACTACCGCAGAGGCAAGAATGCTTTTCAAGCCCCGAAAAAGGTATGTGCTGTTTACCGGGACAATAAGTGAATAAAAGTGTAAAAAGGGTTTGTGAATCCAGAAGGGGTGAATTTCGCGTTTAAAACCGGCAATGATCTGGTAGACCGTCCTCGGTTGATGACGACCAAATTAAGGAGCTTATCATAAATAAATCAAACGCGTTACTACTCGTGAAATAGCGCGAGATCGAAGCGCCGAATTTGACCATTTACGAGCATTTGATGCACTTTGGCTTCGGTAGTCGCCTTGACGTTTGGGTACCCCTAAAATTATGAGAAAATTTTAAGTGGAGCGTAATTCTTTCACGTGCAATTTATTGCTCAAACACAACGAAAACGATTTATATTTGAAACGTATAACAACGGGTGGTATCACATGGATTTATTAGAGTGATCCACCATCAACCTCCACAAAGGCCAATATCCATTCCCAGAGAGTTATGCTCTGTTACCGGTAGGATTGGAAGGGCATTGTCTATTAAGAGCTGCTACCGCATAACCAAACAATTAATTCGGTTAAATACGTCTATTAAGA
>BGPR01042729.1:0-13165 GCA_013235015.1 Araneus ventricosus
TGTGTAAATACTTTTCTTATTTCATATTATGTTGTTTTAATTAATAAATAATTTAGTTTTAACTCCTGTTTCTCATCCTTTGTCTTTGGTGCATTACCCCTAGAGTGCCCATAAGATAATGCTCTTTTCTACAACTTATGTTTGGCTTCAGGCCGTAATCATAATAGTTTCTACAAATTTTTGGTTTTTCAAGCCGGGATTATTTCCCACGCAACCCGTATTTCTACAAATTTTTGGATCCTCGCCCGGGATCTGTGATCACAACCGTATTCCTACAATTTTTTGGGGGGCTAGGCCGGAATTGAGATTATTTCTACATTTATGTTTAAAGAAAAATCCCTGTGAGTTTATGATGCATTTTTAGGGGCGTTAATGGATTAATACATCTTTCAAGGGATTGCTCGACCAGTGGCGTAGAGATGATAAGTGGCGCCAAGGGGAACAATATGAGTTTTCCGAACTCAGTCGTCATCAGTGGTATGGCAAGGATAATTGGCATTCTGGGCATGGTGTTATTTTTTCGTCTCTTTTTCGTGTTTGACTTAAAAAAGTGACATAAACACACAAACGTATTATTTCCATGGCGCCCTCAAGACTACTGCCTGGGGCATCTATTCTCCGTTGCCCAAGAGCCGCTACGCCACTGTGCTCCATAACGAAGTTCTATCCAATATTGGTTCTAAATGCGATAAGCCACTTGCTTAGCTGTTCAATACAATGGTATGTCTAAATTTTAACTAGATTTTATAATGATTTTAGTATATTAACCCTTTGCCTCCAAAAATTAAGTAGATGCGTATGGTACTTTGCATGTCACATTCGCAGTTTAAATTCCTTAAAAGGCTACGCAATTATTAGTAATCAAAACAAGTAGTAACGGTCTCAGTAAAATCCTGTCTAAATTGTTTGAATAAAAATTGCATCGCATGTGTTTTGGAGATAAAGTATGCATGCAACTCATGTCTCGCATCGTATGTGTTTTGGAGGTAAAGTATGCATGCAACTCATGTCTCGCATCGTATGTGTTTTGGAGGTAAAGTATGCATGCAACTCATGTCGCCTTAGCGGAGACAACGGATCGCTAAGGATTAATTTGCTTATAATGTCAGACATTATTAAAATGCAGGGTCAAAACAATTGTACCGATTACAAATGGCTATAATTTCGTTGCAAACAGCTGTAGGAAGAAAATTTTTACACACAATATAGAAGGAAGCAAAAGTTTTGTTTACGTACGCAATAATCGCCCTGTATGATTCCTCTTGGTGACCCGGGAGACATCTTTGAGATAGCTTATTTCACACCAGTCACTGCTGGCAGCCATTGATGCTCGTTCGATATCCATAAGCATGTTCTTGCCTATGTAAATCTTCTGATATTATTTTTGTGCTTTCCTTTCATCGATATATATATAGATCCATGAGCTTCATCGATATATCAATATAAGACTTTGTTTTAACGCCTCCTTTGCGTGCAACAGTGAACGAACTGAAGTTACGCACGTAGAATGGTTCCAGGATTTTGTTTGGGGGGGAGGGGGCTGAAGTCATAAAAATTTTGTATTGTCGTGACGTATGTCAAAGCTCGTAGCTTATGTAAACCAAACGACTTTAACTTTACAGACTTTACTCACAATACTTTCATACGGTACAATACTTTCGATAATTTAATAAAAAATACAATGAAATAACCAACCAAAAAAAATGTTTACGACCGCGTCAATGTTTCAAGTACGAGTGGAACGACTAGAAAAGTAGGAAAATTTTCGAGCCTGTCAAGCCAGAAGGCAATGTTGTCCCGTTTTTATTATTTTTTTAAAAAGGGGAATTAAGAACAAACAGTAGAAGTGATTTTAAATAAAATCAAGATTTCTGGTTTAGCTCGGGGGTGCTGCAGTCCCATAGCCCCTGGATTCGCCACTGCATGGTAGTGATATGGACTACTGTGCGGATGTTTCCCGTACGACCATGGGAAGTCACATCGGGCTATCATTACGTAAATAAATTTTAAGCTTCCTTCTGCATGTGTCCAAATGTTTTCTTCCTATCGGTGTTTGTAAGGAAGTTATAGCTGTTTGTAATCGCTGCAACTGATTTGAATAGCCTTATATTTTTAAATATTAAAAATTCTAACTTCTAGATAATTGAACAATTATAATTAAGCACTTTTATTGCAATAACCCTTCTTGAGTAATCAAATAAACATATTTCTTCTTTCTCGAATTTGTATCACAGTTCATATAAAAATCAAGTCTACTTCTCATTATTGGATCAATTGCGAATTTAATGTAAAATAACAGAAATTATAAAACAAAAGATTCTGAAATAATAGATACTTCCAAAGATTCATCTCCTACAACCAGAAGTTCGAAGAATTCCCAGTTGAGCAGCAGATCACACTAGCTTAAAAAAAACAACCAGCCACCACCAATTCTTCCGTAATTCATTCGAAAAATTCACCCTTCACATCACTGCCAACCCTTGAGTAACAATTCCAGAGATCCCTCAGTATAAATAACAAGACAAAAAAAAAAACAGTCCCACGATTTTTAGGATGGTTGCGACAATTTTCATCAATATAACCGGTGGTAATACGTTATTCAATTCTTCTTTTTCGTCGCATCGAACACCATTATCAGTCCCGAATCATGGAGCTACAACTGCATGAAAAAATGTAACTAAAAGAAACATTCAATCCTTTCATTGCACTCAAATTTGATAACTCCTCTTGTAAACTTTTATATTATACTCGGATTGTAATCCTGTGTTTTTATTTTATTCTTCTTTGTTCATGTATAATTATGTTCCCTTTCAAGAGTTTTTATATCCTAATGTTGTAATTTTTTTCTGCTTTTGCTTTTCAATAAAGTTTCACACATACTCATTCAACGGACAGGGAGCCGTTTAGGCGCCGAGTTCGGGGGATGTTGTGGTGTTATGAAATAGCACCATTCTGCCTGATTCTGAAATGATCAAAATTAAAAGAAGAAAGATGGCTCAGGGACTTAAGAAACAAACGCAAATTCAAACAAATCAGGGCATTGAATCTAAGCTTTTAAAAAATATCCACGTGTGCAGCCACGAACTCTGATGTAATACAAATTGAGATGTGTATAGACGATGGTTATATAATATACGATGCACAAGAATCCCTTGGTGAATCTGAATCCAGTTCACTCTCTGCTGCTGGCAATGATTTTCATCCTCAGAAGTTCGAAATATATCTCGTGCACTTAAAATATATTCTATCGTATGTTTTTCCGGTTTTGATAATTTTACCTTTACAACTATTATAATTAATCCTAATGGCGAACGTAAATTCTGTAAGAAAAATTCAAATTGTAATGTGTAGGGATTGCGAAAATAACCGGTTTTCAGTTATTTAGGTTTTTTTCATCTCCGGTTTAACCTGACGGTTATAACCGATCAAAATAACCGGTTTTTGAAATAACCAGCTTTCTTTTTTTTATTTATAGAAAAACACTGTTTGTAGACAAAATTTCTTATTAATATTGTTTTTACAGTAAATCAAACTATTGGCCAATATTTGTCTGTTCATAAAGACTCTTTCAGTAATCCGCCAATCAACAGACGCCTCGAGGAAGCGGTTGTCGGTGATTGGCTTAAGATGATGAAATTCAAAGCTTCATAACATAGTAAATTTTAGTGTAATCGAACCTAAAATCGAGCGTATCTTCCGATCCGGTTTTTTTACCCGGTTTATGGACTTTAAAAAAATAGCCGGTTATAACCGGGACAAAAAAAATAACCGAAAAAACTGGTTAACCGAAACAAAGAAAACGGCTTTCGGTTAAAACTGGCAGGTTTTTTCCATCCCTAGTAATGCGATAAAAACAGTTAATAGATGCAGACTTCGTGCGGATCTATTAGATACTGCGATTAATCGAGAATTAAATAAATCGTTTATCAAATTAATTTTTATTTGACTACCACCAAATTTCCGAAGAAAAAAAGAAAAATGACGAATTCTTTTGACATTCTGCCTAAATTTTGAATTTTCTCTTTTCTTTCAATGCTTATGGTCTGACAATACTTATGTGCTGATACAAGACCTGTTATGTCTTTTACCAATGTATTAACCATATGCAATAATAAATAATAATTTTAGAATCGTTTTTAAATTACCCTTGTTGCTTTTGGATATTTCGTGTTCTTCCATACTTATAAAAAGCGATGTGTGTGTGTGTGTGAGAGAGAGAGAGAGAGAGAGAGAGAGAGAGAAAGAGAGAAAGTTTGTCTGCGATGTCCAGACGAATCTATCGCACTTACAGCCATGAAATTTGGCACACAGGTAGTCGTAATGGTGACTGAATGCACCTCGAAGCCGAAATTGTAAAATTTAATCTAGAAAATTTTTTATTTAATGTTTTGTGTTGTTTTGGTTGATTTTTTGCACTAATTTCGCAATAGAATGGTTTCGAATAATTGTACGACAAAAATAGATACACCATAGGAAAGAGCAGTCGATTTCCGTTCTAATGAAGTTAGTTTTGAATTTCTAACGTAATTTACAGAATTTTGAGAAATTTCTAAAATATATCCAGTTTTGCCATCGGAATGTTATTTTTGTTCTTAAATTTGTTGCATCCGACTTTCTAATAACACTATTATTTTCAATTTTTTTCAGCTTATAACTTGAACGGTTCTGTCTGATTTAAAACAAGAACGGTTAAAATAGCTTTTCCCGTTTTTTTTTTTTTTTTTTTTATTAATTTTTTCCTGGGCAGATGAAAGTTATTTTTGTCGAGAGAGTTTTCTCCCGCGACGATTTTCCGGAACGCAGCTGGCTATTTGATTGGTTAAAGGGGAGGTGACGTCATAACCTTGAATTGAATAACTGATTATTATTTTCGACAGTATCTTAACGTATTTATTCATCTGGCATACTTTGCTTGCAGTATAATAATTTCCACGTCGCAATTTTTTATTATTGTTTTGGATTAACTTTTCTACAAATAAAATGCCATTTATCGCGAAAAAAAAATAAGCGGGAAAATCAATGTGTATCTTTTGTTCTGATTTTGTTTTCAAACTTTTTCATGTCATTGTGGGCGTATTTTTTTTTTTTTTCATTTTGTTGAAGTCCTGATCCCACGGGCAACGCCGTGCGCGTACTGCTAGTTATTTATATTTAAAACTTCAGTTGAAGTCCACAACTTAATCCTTATATTTTTTAAATGAATCGTGTTTCTCAGTTGGCCAAATCTAATGAAATCCAACAAATCAATTAATTAATCAACCCTAATATCTAGAGCGTCCTGGGTTGAACTTCAGAAAATCTGATCACTTTATGCCAAATGCTCGAGTTAAATTAGTTCAAAATAAATATCTTTTTTCACGTAAAACTCTCGCAACACACGCCTTCAGTTAAAATTTTTTCAAAATCATGATTAGTGTCTGTCGATTTCCATTTGCATATAAATCACCTGTCATGAAATAGGACATTTCTAATTTCATTGTTTCGATTTTGTATAAAAAAAATACTACTTGGATGTGGAAGCAGAAACACGATCAATCCAGGACTTTAAGTCATTCTATCAAAAGATTCTTGACCCAAAAAATAAAACAATTAAAGTTGTCTAGACGAAGAAAAAATAGCCGTGTATAGTTTCATCGTTTCGTTCATATGAAACATTAGGTTATGGAAGAACCGCTTCTTTTATAATATTTTATCATTTATGGTCTAAATAAGTGTGATATTTATGGCACTTTTTCACTTTAATGCAGGAAGCCATAGAAAATAGAGGTGACTATAAAATTAAGAATGTCTATATTACACATCAATTATGTGTCTGAGCATTTTTATGCTACACATTTTCATTTCCTATTCATGAACTACTGTAAATTTCTCACCATAATTTCCAATAAGTTTAATTGGTTTTTCAGTCTTTTCTACTGTTTTTGAAGAACGAGTTTCACATCGCGATTAAAATAAGTAAAGTAATAGAAATGTGCGTAATTTATAGTCAAAATGGACGAACTTAAAAAGTTTTTTTCCACAGTTTTGTCTGCCAGTTAAATTTTAATTCGAGTTTCGCATATTGGGTTTGATAAATATAAATTATATATGAATATTTAAATTACGTTATAGCTTGAGTGAAACTAGAGAGCATGGAGGGAAGGCCAAGAATTCCATATGTTATTTTCTAAAGGTAGATTTAACAAAATATACACTAATCGCTTCATTAGTGCATACTGTAACGAATCGTCTTGTGGGTTTACGAGAATGCAGACCAATAAGCAGGATTTTAAAAAAAATAAAGCTCTTTATTTTACAAATATTCTAAGAAAAGAAACGTAGCACAATTATTAAAACAGCACTTGTAAAAATTCACAACAGGGATTACCAATAAATCTCGACACAGCGCTCAAAGGTTTCTCATCAGCTCACTAGCTTGCTTGCTGATCAAAATCCAACTCACTCTAGGCTTGAAAGCTTGCTTTTATACTTTTTCAACAGGAAGTGACGTCATTACGAAGGAAGTGACGTCTTTATGAAGGAAGTGACGTAATCTTCAGAAAGTTCATGAAGCCAGTAGAAATAGGTTGACACTTTAACACCACACAGCCGTCTCTAGAGCTCATGTGACTCTTATCCGGATTGGTATAGATGTAGGTGGACTTTATTGAGTTGCAAAAAAAAAAATACAGCAAGAGAAGAAAGACAATGAAGAATTTACCAACTTGGTGTTAACACATTGAATTAACAACAAAATTAAGGAATATACAATATCTTGAATAACACGGAGTGATGAAAGAAAAACGATGAATGTAGATGATGACGAACAACATGAGGAAGCTTACATCAATGAATAGGTTTTCAGTAACGTATTAGAGATGGAGAGCATTGCGTATTAATTGTGGAATACAAGGAATAGGAAGATTACTATTAAAGATTTATGAGAAAGGAAGGACTTAGTATATTCAGTGTATCAAATGCAGGATAAGCTAGAGTTATTGTACTTAGTGAGTACTTATTACAGTCGCATTATGTTTTCATTGTCTATTATGAATTTAATCATGTTTATTCTTCTTTTTCTTGAATTTGGATTCTCCATGACTCTTTGGTACCACAGACTTTCCAGTAAAGTAGAAGGTTTCCTAATATGCCAAGAGAGAGTCAATGGGCAAGATGTCGCATAGTGGATGGGATCGCCGACTTCTCCGCAGGAAAAAAATGGAAACGGTTAAGGAATGAAGGGAATGGTCCGCGTCCTGTGACAAACAGAATCTCTTCACGTGTCCAGAAGACTGGTTTTAGGTTAACTGTTTTGGGCACTTTATGAACAGAACGTCCAGTGTTTCCATTATCCCAAAGATTTTGCCATTTTTTAAAAAAACAGTTCTTGTAAATATTGTCCGAGTTCGCATCGAGGGTTTAGAGCTTTCATTACCACGCCTTTTGTGATGGCTTTTTTGGCGAGAGTGTCGGCTTCTTCATTACCCTGATGGCCAGCATGGGCTTTGATCCATATAACCAGGATATTTCGATTCTGTGTAAGAAGAGACTGAATGTCTCGGACAAGTTGATGAGGGGTATGAGGATCAAGCACTGCCATTACACTCGAAACGCTGTCTGTCCAATTTTTAGTTATTTCGTTCCCTTGACTTGCTCTGATGATCGCTTCTTTCAGTCCCATTAATTCGGCCTGAAACACTGGGTGGAATTTTTCTAATTTTCCCTTCCATTCTAAGACTTTGTTGCCGTTTTTGAATGTGCAATAAGAGCACCCTGTTCCCATTTCTGTTATGGAACCATCTGTAAAGAACATGAGGCTGTTGTCCTCTTTGTAGGGCTCTGTTGTTGAAATCTGATTTATGATATTAAATAATTTTGGATGGATGGTTAGGCTCTTGATTTTTCTTCATAATCCCTTGGCTGATAGGAGAGACCTTCAAATTCTATTTCCTTTCTCATATACGTGACGTTGATGAAAATAGCTTTTTGTTGAGCTTTAAGATGTAATGGCATGATACCTGTAATAGTTTGCACAGCTGCCATTGGAGTGGTTCTGTAAGAGCCGGTAATGTAAAGGAGGAAGATCCTCTGTATTAAAGACAGTTTTTTTTCCAATCTGGATGAAACAGAGAGGGCCCAAGCACTAGTTCCATAAGGAAGCATCCTTTCTGTAACTGTTTGGTAGAGTATCCTTTTGTATTTTTGTTTTAGTCCCCATTTTGGTCCTGCTGAAATAGGTTGACAGTTCAAGGTCTTTCTAGAAAATTTCTTTTGTCGTCAACTTTATCGCCAAGTCGCCAAAATGGTATCAAACCTGGCGCCAAGGTCGCCAAATTTGTCGCCAGTTTGACGCCAAGATTAGCATCTTAGGAAAACAACTTTATAGCTTTGTAACAATACATTCAGTGCTTTGTAGTGCTACGTCTAGTGGTTCATTAGTGCATTGTAAGGATATGGTGCATTAGCCTACTATGTCCTTTGTCCTCATGTAGTTTTAGCTCTCTGTCTAATGAACCTGCTACAATTCTTTTGTAACATTAATACATTTAATTAAACTTTTTCTCGCAGTAAACATTTTGTTGATGTAGTAAAACATCATCAAAAGTCCCTGCATCAATAAGTGAAATAACTCAGCTTCTAATCTTGATAAAACCCACTCAAGAGATGGTGGAATTGAGGTTTATGCATTTAGAATTTGCCGTGGTCTTAGTACATCAAATTAGAAATAAATGGAAACTGAATTTGTCTTGACTTTAATAACTTTCTCTTTGCTTGTACCTATGTGTATAATGGTGGACGTATATTTTCCTGGAGTGTTCAGTTAGATTAACATCCTGGTTTGGGACAAACTCAAGCACATAAGGGCTATTTTGTGACGAAACTCGTTGAGTGATATGAAACTCGTAACCAACCTCGTAATTTTGAAACGCGGTCAGATGACGATTACGACACCTGTTCTGGGACCCCTTCTCAAAACTTCAGCACCACACCAGCGGGAGGACGTTTGACCTACGGAGTGTAACGTGCACCAGATATAGGTATCTATGTTCTCGGATTCCGAAACCCTCCGCACTTTTGCGCATGCGACAGGCGGGGTTATTTTCACCAAAACAGGGGGAAAGTGAAAAATGGAAGGAGAAATGTTTACATTTTACTTAGCGTGACCTAACAAAGAACTCCGGAAAAGCGCTCATCTTACTCATTACCTGTCACCCCTTTCCGGAGTAAAATAGTCCAAAAGTGCTAGTCTCGGGATTTTGAAATGATCAGTACACGGCGAATCTTTAGTGGTAGTTTTTAGAAGTTATTATTATCAGTCGCTGAATAAGATTGTTGAATCCTCTGGCCCTGAAACATTTGGGTGCCTCTGACCTGAGAATAACATATGTTTTTGTAATTTTAACTTGTCAGTCATTACGTTTTAAAATAATATTTATAATTTCGCATATTTTCTGTGTATCCTTGTACCTCTATTTTTTTTAATTCGTCGCTTAACAAGCAACACCACCTATCTCATTTTTTTAATTTCAAAGAGGAAGAAAACTGATTTTTCGCAAACAATAAAGAATATTTACTAAAGAATATATAGTTTTTAAACATGTGATATGAACATGAGAACGCATATTTCAATCAGATACGAAAAAACTCTGAAATATTCGTTATTGGTCGCGAAAAATTTAGTTTTTTCTTCCTCTTTGAAGCTTCAAAAAATTGAGTTCTATTTTGTTTTTTACAACCTCTGTACTTGGAGTAAAACCGGGTGCTACAAGTGGTACAAGACCGGGAGAGTCAGTATTGATGATTCTTCCGCTGAATACGATAGACGTTGATTGCCTATATTTTAATGATGCATTTTCTAACTTAAATAATTGCAAAGGGTGAATCCAGTGTAGAAACTGTTTTGGCTGGGCCCACGAAAGCTGTTGTGGCTTTGGAAAAAGAAGATAACTGCTTTACATGTGAATTTTGAAACTAACGTTCTTAAATTGTCGTATAAAATAAAAAAGGCTGCTACTTTTCCATTGAAAATCTAGTTTTCCTAATTTCCCATATAGTGAACATATGAATCCGGTTTGATTTTTTATAATAAAAAAAATCATGGATAAAAAAAGGTAGCAACTATGACTTATCAAGAATGATATATTGCACTCCGTTAAACAATAAACTTTTTAATCAAATTTGACAAGCTCTATGTCGAATTGTTTAGCTCCAACAGGCCTTCCAGTTTCACACCACTTTCCCCTATATCTACATATCAGAGTGTTATAGAAAAAGTTCCACGAAATTATACATTTTTCGTTTTAAATATGAAGTTGTATTGCACACAACTTCTATTTGTTGATACTATACAATTTAAAACTACAGCTGGTAGTTTTAAATTGTATAGTAATTGTATAGTATCAGTGGTGAATCGAGGGAGGGGGGTGGCTAAGGGGCTGCATCCCCTCCCAGAGCTAAACCAGAATTTTTGCTTTTATTTAAAATCACTACAACTGTTTGTTCGTAATTTCCCTTTCTTTAAAAAAAATAATAAAAACATGACAACATTGCTTTCTGGCTTGGCAGACTCGAAAATTTTCCTACTTTTCTAGTCATTCCACTTGTACTTGTATCATTGATGCGGTCGAAAATATTTTTTGGCTAGTTATTTTATTGTACTTTTTATTTAATTATCGAAAGTATTATAGTGTTCTCTATGATTCTTATTGTCAGGTGAGTAAAGTCAGTAAAATTAAAGTGTTTTGGTTTGCATAAGCAATGAGGTTTGACACTCATCACGACGATACAAAATTTTTATGACCTCAGCCCCTCCCAGACTCAAATCCTGGATTCTCCACTGTATAGTGTCAATCAATCAATTATTATTGGTATTCAATTTTTAAAACTAAATTCTGTCGGAATAAATCACATTTAAGTGCATTAGAATGATGTTCAAGTGTATTTAAATTGTTCAAATGATGCACCATTCAGCTTTTACCCTGTACATTCAGCATAGGTTGTCTCTGATTACAATAATTGAGTTGTTAATGACGGGATGTTTAATGAAAATTGAATTTTTGGAGTCTTCGGCGACTTGAAAATAGCCTCCCAATAATAATTTTATGTAAACTTCTGAACTCAAAATCGTAACAGGATAATTATAAAATTTCGTTCGATTTTCTATATGAATTATAAAAAATAAAGATCTCTTCCTGACGGATAGACATTAAAAAAATTAATTCAATGTAACATTTTCTTTTATTTCACTACAAAAATATAAAACTAATAGAATTAGAAAAACTGTACCTCGGAAACAATTTCCTTAATCAATCATAGGTGATTAATACTGTGCGACAAAAAAAAATTTAAAGAAAATCTTTTTAAATTTATTAAAAGTGAAATTCGTTGAACCTAAGAGGAACCTATCTTTTATATACAAAAACCGAAAAATCGTCTGTCCTCGTTCTAAGGGCTATGTAAGAGCTAAGATGTAAGCACAAAATAATATAAATCCAGATCTTGATGATTTATTAGCGGAAAAAATTGCAATTTTTTCTTTCGATATATAAACTAATTGCGCTGAAATAGCCATTAGTTTGCCATTCAAGTGCAATTATATTCAGTGAACTGAATATGAAGAATACAATGCACGTCAATAATTCGAAAATTATAGGAATTTAAAATTCATGATTTTGTTTCATGATGCAGGAATGTGAAACCTCGAGAAACAGTTTTCGAACAATGTTTCGACTTACAGAATTTATTTCTGCAGATCGGATGATAATCACACAAGAAAAACCCGGTACCAGTGCTTGGCTATATGGTTAATATGAATAACCGGTCGCCACGACAAAATGCGGGCACTGTTGTCCCGCATTACAAGCCCCATTACGAGCGGCACATGCGAAGACCCCCCTCCTTTTTTACGGGGGTACGACCCGTCATCGGTAATGGGCCCTAAGAGCCACACCATCATTATTGTACACTCGTCCAGGAGCGAGAACCCGCTTACATAAACGGCAACTTCTCATCCACGTACTCGTGGTGCCCTCGAGGTGGGACTAGATCGGATGGTAAGAAAAATTATTAAATTTCCTTTCTCCAAATACATTTAGAAAAAATAAATTTTTACTACTTTGGCAAAGAAAAATTAAGGTCACGATCAAAATGACTCAGACTGCAATGCAACAAATGATATTTAGAGTGCATGTGTGTGTGGGGGGGGGGGGTTGGGGCATAAAAAATAATTAAGCTACTTCAGGTTCATTTGTGGAGAAAGGGCATAAACCACGACAGAAGGACACATATTGTGATGGTAATAGTTTTGATGTTCGACAGGTAATGTTACTTTAAACATGAGTTTGCAGTACTGAACACTCATTGCATATTTATGTAAACCAGAGGGAGTGGTCTCCCCTAAACTTTCTCGTATGCTTCCCCAAAAGGTGACATTTCTCCTCCCTCTGCGTGAATAAAAAATTCGAAGCTACTGTAAACCAGAATGCTATAACTATCCACTAGTTTCCTTCAGCGCGCGCCAAGGTCACGAGTATCGCTAAGCGCTCTGCAAGACTAAAAATGATCTTGAGTCATTTTAAGAAAATTTAATGAGAAATTTGAACGCCTTTTTATTAACCGATTAAAACAAAAATTGTATTCAAATCTACATTTAAGATTAGAAGGCCACATAGCAAATTTCGTTTATCTAAGTCATTGTCTTAAAGAGTTATAGCGTTTACAAGCATGCGATTATACAAACCGACAGACAGTCAACAATTTGACGGATTTGGCCCAAACTTTTATACGGACCTACGTTCCTGATGGTAAAACTGTGTACCAAATATTATCCATCTAGCTATTCAAGTTTTTGAGTTATAGTGTTCACATGAACGAGGACAGACAGATTTCCCGTAGACGGATTTTGTCCAAAGCAAACCTACAAATTATGTGTCAAGATCACATACCAAATTTCATCCTCGTAGCTCTACTAGTTTTCGAGTTATCGTGTTCATAGACAGACATAATTCCAAAATTGTGTTTTTCGAACTCAGGGAGGTCTAAAACGTGGAGATTCGTCAAAATCGCGAGTTCGAATTTTTTGACGGTTACAATACTTTCTCTTTGTATACTTCGTGTACGAGAAAGTAAAAATAAAGAATAAAAAAAATTAAATAATGTGAATGATCCTATACTACACGCTTATCTC
>BGPR01042730.1:0-13165 GCA_013235015.1 Araneus ventricosus
ATGAAATCTCTAATCTGGAAATTCTGTACATGAATAATCGACAAAGAATTAAATTAAAAACTAAAAACTAAGTACATTCTCTTTGTTTTTAGTTTTCAATTTAGCAGATCCTGTTGAAAATCTTGACCTCCGATAACATCGAAAATGTCAACGAAACTTTCAAACACATTTCCTCCAAATTCACTATTTAGCCGACCGAAGGCTAGCGATTTATTGCATGGGGTCAAACGACTCGGAAAAGAATCGTCCACAATGCGAAACATTAGGCTTGGATTTTAAAATTTCCCAGTTTTTGTTAAATGAGAGGCGCAAGACCCGACAGTATTTTTTATTAAATTTTGTGAATCTAAATTTTAGGGGCTGTTGAATCTACGCTTGAATTAATTTGACTGAAAAATTAAACAGCTAAGAAAAACTTAATTTCATTTGTGATAAAAGATGTCGGAGAAATCCCGATGAATTGAATCCTATTCAAATCAATAGCCTCTGCTGATAATTGTAAGTAATTAATGATTGTAGTCCCTGTTGAATGGGATAATTTATTACTGGAGCTACCGAAAGCAATAACATTCCACTGGTTACTTGAGAGCACTGAATTGAACAAAACGCTCAACAGGATTTAGGATTCTATGAAAAGGCTAGAAGGATTCGGGGATAAGAATTCGTAACTACTTTAATAACAAATTCAGGCAACCGCCCCGACTAAAAGTGAACATGGAAAATTCACCGATATCATACTGGCCACCAATCACATCTTCAATTCATTTCACACCCGAGAGAGCTCTAAAAGTAGCTTTAAGTTCATAATTATTTTTCTGTCGAGTTTCTTACCATCATTTGAATTAAGTGGACAATCATCATCTAGAATTAAGTGTGCTCCCTTTTAGTGAAACAAAATTTAGCTGAATTATCTTTCCACAATGTTTCGGAGAATCTACCAATTCCAAATTATGCTTTTTACCATAGTCCTGAAATTTCAATACCCACCTTTAAATGCAAAAATAATTAAGGTTTGTCGGCCTCGTTATCTTGGCTTTCCATATTCACGATTAACTGTCGCCGTGTGCGACGAGAAACTCTTTCGTCACATAAAATGACTGGATTGCCCCAATATCAAACGTGAATCGGTCTTAAAAATCTTTTTTGTTTATGGATCGATAGTCATCATTAATTACTTTACTGAAAAACCGGATTCGTGCGTATGAATCGGCACAAATTGGCACCTGCCGCACATTCATGGGTTTGCAAACAAATTTCCAATTATGATCTGTGGTTTGTCACTACCCATCTCTTCCGCGGAAACTGGAATGCACGCATGTTTGCCATAAATGCAAAAACATTTCAATCATTTGTGCGAAACTAATTCAGGAACTCCACACGAGCAGAGCCAAGAAACTGAGCATTCATTGGATGATACATTTAAAGATTTGTTTGAAAATTCAGAGGTTAGTTTAGATATATTAACAGCCCTCGTGTATCTGCCAAGACTAGACATTGAGGTTGATCTCGTAATTTTGATCCGTGGTCAGATGACAAGTACGAAAACTGAGCCGGCTCCCTGTTTTCAGGAAAATTCCGAGTTGAAATAAGGTGGACTTTAATCGTTTTCGTTAAAACGAGCATCAAAATTCATTTGACCATTGAGATTTTAACCAGTGTTCTAAAAAATTGACATCCACGAACTTTATACCGAGGTCTATATAATTAATCTTATAAAGCTGTAATTTTTAAGTTGAAATTCTTTACTGAAATTTGTCTAAGATGTTTAGTTACAAACCGGATGAGAAATACTAAGAATTCTTTCAAGTCTGGTGGAGATTGTTTTTTTTTTTTTTTCATGTCTTTTGTAATTTTCGCCAGTGTATTATAGTTTAAGATATTTTCGAACTAATTGAAAGTTTCTATGCAGTGTTAAAATTTCTTTCCCCATCTTGAATCAGAAAGTGGAAAAGTACTCCGCCGAATATGTTGGAAATTTCCGGAAGTCACTTTTTGTGATGCTTAAATTTTTTTCGGAGATTTTCACCATTTTACTTTAATTACTAAGAATCGTAACATTTTTTAAAATCTTAATTTTGAGATTGTTTTTAGAAAGCATTGTGAACCCATCCTACGATATTCTAGATAACGTAAAGCATTTTTGACATGGGATTGAACCAGGTTTAACTGCTAAGGAAATAACGTGGGCAAGCTCGCTCGTAGTCTGTTGCGACTGAACACATTCTACACAGCGCCCTGGTTCATCGCTGATAAATGAACAAAAGATTCCTCGACATTCTTTAGCGAGAAGGAAGACTTTCAATATTATCTTCGATTCTAAGGGATGGTAAGGAAGCGAGATATAAACTGTCATTAATTCACTCCAAAATTTTGTAAAAAGACTGCTATGATAAAATAATTTCAACTTCGTACAGGAACTTGCTATACTTTTAGCACCAACTTCTTTGACAATGCAAGCGAAAAGAAGTTACGAAAATGCACCTTCTGTCGTGAATGTAGTATGTCTATCTTGAGTGTTTGAAGGAGGAATTGAACGCTTATTAATGTTTGAATGTACATGCTACGCTACGCATCGTGTTGCGTATCTGTTAAATTGACTTGCATCCATACAAATGGTTTCTCTTTAGAATGAGAGAAAAGAAATTACTTTGTGTGTGAAAGGAAATTTTTTCCAAGCGTCTCACATTCTATTTTCGCCTCTTTCAACTCGGCGGGAGATTATGCCATCAACTTGGATTCTGTTGTAGATATTACCTATACCAGGAAATCAAAAGAAGAAAGTGTATGTTGACGGCGTTGGAAGCTTAAGAATTTTAAATGATTAAAAGGTTCAACAAAGAATCGCATAACAAAGTTAACTTTTCCATATTTAAAAATTTCTGAAATGAAATTTGAGAAGAGTCATACGAAGGACGAAATATAGAACGTAAAATGTGATTTTGAATTAAAGGATGGGGAAAAAAAGCGAAAGTTCATGGGAAGATTCATAATTTGAATGGCAAACTTGCGTTAGTCACAACCAGCAAGAATCTATTTGGAAGTTTCGACTCTTCGAAATTAAATCAAAGTTTAGTAGTGCAGAATGGAAATTGAAAGTTGTTGGGAAAACCGACTCTTTTCGATGCCGCTATCACTTTGAAGTTGTTGAGTATTCTATTTTTGAACTGTTTGTTGTGTTTAAATATTCCAAAATACTTCCCCAGCTTGGAAATAGTCCTACCAACTGATACAGGATTTTTTCTTCGAACCTCAACTGTAAAAAGTAAACTATTCCAAATATAAGTGCAAGTAAAACATGTTGCTAGATTAAAAAAAAAAAAAAAAAAATGAGGATTCTATAGCTTTGCTTGTTTAGATCAAACGTAACGACAAAGAAATGATCAAGTAAGCAAATTTATCTGCATTTGCTGACGAAAGAGTGGAATTTTGTAGAAAATGGTTGCTCTTCATTGGTACCTTTTTCTAGAATGATGACCTATTTGGCAATTGAATGACTGACTTCTGAATTCCAGACCCATCAAGAAATGACACCAACTTTCCTGGATACACAGGGAATGTTTTCTTGGGTTATTGACGGAAGTGCCAGCACACCAATGAATTGGGTAAGTTCCTCTTTCATATTTTAAAAATCCATTTTTACTTTCTCGTATACGAAGTATACAAAGAGAAAGTATTGTAATCGTCAAAAAATTCGAACTCGAGATTTTGACGAATCTCCACGTTTTAGACCAACCCCGAGTCCGAAAAACACAATTTTGGAATTATGTCTGTCAGTGAACACGATTACTGGAAAACTATTGGAGCTACGGGGATGAAATTTGGTATGTGGTCTTTAAACATAATTTGTAGGTTTCTACCAAATTTTGGACAAAATCCGTCAACGGGAAGTCTGTCTGTCTGTATGTCCGAAGTCATGCGAACACTATAACTCAAACTTAAATAGCTAAATGGATAAAATTTGGTACACGGTTTTATCGTCATGAATGTAGGTCTGTATAAAATTTTGGGCCAAATCCGTCAAAGGGTTGAGTGTCTGTCGGTCTGTATAATTTACTTTTGAAAAGAATCCGGCATCTCCACGCGCATGCGTACTGGAAGCAATCTTCTGTGCATGCGAAAGCTATGGAGCGAATTGCGTCAGTTTGTCCTTGAGCCGACCAAGAGCGGAAAATCGGTACGCATCTCTTTGAAATTGATTCTTTATCTAGTTTTTACTTGCGTACTGGAAGTAATTAATCTCTGTGCATGCATTAGCGGAGTTTGCTAGAAAATAAATATTGCTAAGTTTTAATACACACGCATGTCTTTGAATTTGATTCTTCACCTAAATATTTTACAATCGCTATAATCTACAATGTAAAACCTTCTGATAGTCATTGCATTCTGGATTACAGTAGGTTCGAATTTTTTATCCACGCAGGGGGAGGGGAAATGACAAATTTTTGAGAAGTGTACGAGAAAGTTTAGGGGATGTCGCTCCCGCTGGTTTATTTCCCAAGGTTTTTATCGAATGTACCAGTCGGCCCATTCACATGGGACGTATTAACAGAGACACCAAAATCTTACGCTCGGTAGATGTCTCAACATGATATTTTAGAAAAAAAATATATAAAATTATCCTATAAATCAGTTTCGGATATCGATAATTATCTCGGTGAATTTGAAACATTCTAAATGAAAGGGAAATTTCTGTTGTATTGATCTCCATCTATGTTAAAATTTTGAGTAAATTCCGTTTTCAGGTAGCTGAAAGCTATCCAACATTTCAAAGCTTCTATTTTTTGCTGCTTACTGACATAAATTGCTGAGCTCAGTTTATCGTCAATAATGACAATTTTTCAGCTTGCTTTTACTATATAGTCTCATATTCTATACAATTCATATCTTTTTATTTTTTCAGAACTCGCAAATTGAGACCGAAAGAATTTGGGTTTGTTGGAATCTCATTGGTGCCATTTTCTTGTTTAATAGCCTATCCGCCTGCTGAGTGTCTGGTTTTTGTATTCCAGACCCAACTTTAAATGACGCTATTACACTTCCCGGATGCATAGAGGATGCTTTCTCGGTGTACTAGCTATTCGAGGATTTGGTAAGTTCCTAATGGACATGTGAAACAAAAGTGGAATTGATTTTTAAGATTTTCGTTGGCTACGTCAATAATAGTGTACTCGGAGCCATCGGAAACTTCTAAGCAAAACTGAGTAAATATTTCAACTTGATCTTCAACACAATTGTTTTGCAATTTTTATCAAATAAAACGCATACAGAAATTAAGTTTGCTTAATTGTAAATGAAAGCATTTCCTGATTGAAAGGTTTGATTAGTTTCTACAGTATTATATTTCATTAAAATTAAAATCCTAATAATGGCGGATCTAGGTATCCGTTAAGGGGGAGGGGCTACTGTGGAAAAAAATTTCTTTGTTTTTAAATCTTGGATTAAGAATTACTCAATTAAATGATCTTAAATTACTAATTTATTCAATTTTAATTGTTTAAATTCTAATTAAATTTTGCTAATTAAAATTATTTCAATAAATAAATTTTAATTTAAACTTTGGTTTAATTTTAATTCATTAAATTTAATTTATTAAATATATACAAGGATGGTTCTATGAATATGTAAAGAACACAATGGAAAAACTATTTTTCGTGCTTTTAAAAAAATGCTATATTGTCAACTAAAATAGTTTCATTTCAATTTTTTTACTCAACGTTTTGTCCTCTTCGTAAGATTACCAATTAGTCGTGGCCAAACTCGTTGACTTTTTCTTACAAATATGTCAAACTAGCCAAACATTTTCCTCGCCATATTTAGAATTCTGATTATAATTTGAAACTCCGAACTCTTCAAAGCTGCATGAATGTCATTGTCATTGTGGATTGGAAAATAAAATGATCAACTATAGGTATAAATATCACTCGTTTTAAATATTCTTCAGCATTGCTTGAAGGAACATTTTATCTGGTTGTTTCCTTGCCACATGTTCTAGGAACCTTCATTTCACTATTGACATCGTCAGATACACTTGTGTGCAAAAGTTGAGCATAATGGACCTTATGCATGTGACGTCACATCCTCCGACACGTGACCTGCCGGAGGCAGCCATTGGTCAGTCTTAAACAGCTGACTCAGAACTGCTTTTATTTCTGAGTCGCTTATAGGCCGATCGCTTTGTTTATTCCTCCACAGCTGTTTTTTTATACTCTCGAACCCAAACGGTGCATAAGGTCCATTAGTAAAACTGAAAAAATTTGGAGTTGATACGTGTGCGATGGTTCAAAATCGGTGGTGAGGAATTGCAGAACGTAGAAACTCGCGTTTTACGGTGAAGATTTGGTCATGATGGCTTTCAGGAGAAGAATCGGTGATAAAATGATTTGGGCTGATACCGTTGAACAGAAAGTTATTAATGATTTGTAACTTTCATCAATGGTTTTGTTTTCTGGGCGTAATTCTTGCAGATTTTCGTAAAAATAGCACTATATTCGGGGAGATAAAACATTTTTTTAAAAGAAATCCAGAGTTTCTTCGCATGTTTTTTGTTTAACATTTAGAGTTTTAAACCATATTACACAACTTACAGAATGCGTGGCAATATAATGGTGGAACATTATATTAAAACTAGCCGTTGCTCGGGATCCATAGTTTTTCATATGCCTACCTCCGGTTTTTTTTCCTACAAATATTGTCACTTTCTCCAACAAACGTAATTCGCCTTTGAATCCTTTCTTGTTGCATTAAAAATTTCAAATCTAGCCTTTTCACTACCTTATAACAGTGTGGTTTGAGCAAAAACGCAAGAAGTATGCAAAAAGAACATTTATTTTAAACTTTTAAACAATATACCTTATAATAACTAATGCATCTTTATAATAAATTGTACTGTACAGAATTTTCCCGGAGTTGCTGATTAAAAATATAAACTTAAAAAAATCTTTAACGAACAAAATGTAAATAAAAATTAAGTCTCAAAATAAAACATCAAAAAACAAATGTGAGGGGAAAAAATGCAAGAAAACCGATGTTTATAAATTAAAACACGGAAGCATAATATTTCGGCAATCGCTACGCGAATTGTTTGCAAAAGAAAAATAAAACTTTATTCCAGCCAACTTCCTTTAATACGCCTAAAGATTTAAATATAAAGAGAAAGAAATAAATAAAATTGGTTAAAATATGTGAATAATGATGGGAAAAAAAAGTCGTTTGCAAAAGAAAAGGATTCCGAAAACTTTAAAAAAATTGCTAAAAATCAGGAATGTTATTGGCAGTTTCAAATTGCTCTTATTAGAATGAGGGAATTTAAAATAATATAAAAATTACGATAAACAACATACAGACATGTATACATATATACATAATCAAAAAAGCACTGCTATAAATATAGATGAAAAGTAAATACTTTGAATATTCAAGGAAATATGAGTATTTGTATTAAATAATTTTTGACTGCGTATATGCAAAACATGGTATAATTTTATTTCATAATTTCGAATCTAGATGTATAGGACAGTTTATTTGAATTCCTGCTGAATACCGTTACGATTCATAATGGCATCGGCATTGCAGCGAACTGAATTTCATTTGCTCTCTAAGAGAAGCTAAATTGTGAGGGTTTTTCAACAAATTGATATTGTTTAAGCTTGAATCTTCGCATAGTTTAACATATTTCTATCGTATATAACATATGTATCAGTGCTGCATTGGTGTACAGTACTTGCATACAGAGGCAATAAGAGAGTGCCCCAGAAAGCCCTTAAAAAAGCCTCTTACCCCTAAAATTATCGCTAGACCCCCACCTGAAAAAAGTAAAATTGTCCGCCATTCAGAGAGGGGAGGGGCGCCTCTCCCACCCCCTTACTCTTTTAATACGCACTTGGGTACGACTTGTTACTATAATACAATTAATATTTGGAAATTCTAGATACGAAACGTTTTAAAAAATCAATACATGGCATTCTGGACAATCTGATTGGAGACCCGAAGGGGGGGGGGAGCCCCCTAAGCCCCCCTGGATCCGCCCTTGCGAATAAATATTTTCTAGTAGCATAAGACGCTTCTGAGCATTCCCAAGTAGCATAGCATAAGTACTGTCGATTTTTCTCCTCGCTTATATTGAATGGATTTACATTTCTCGTATACAATTGAATCTTTTCAGGTGCCATTCTATGATGACCGATGTAGATGATCGAGTTGGATATTTTCATGAAACATCAAGATCTTGTTGGAATCCCTTTTGCAATGAATATTAGAAAATGACATCCAGCAGCTCTACTTGTCGACATCTGAAGCATTTGTAATTTTATGCGAAGTGGAGCATGTTATTACAAATTGGAATTTAATTTATTTTTGAACTGTTTATAGATATCGTGTCAAAATCAACTGTTGCTGAAATGTTTCTATATATTTTTTCCTAAGCTTCTTGCCTGAATCATTATGCAAATATTTCATTTTCAAAATTTCACTTGACGAAAGCTGGTTTTTGTTAGTAGTATATATGCATAATCTGATTACTTAACATGTAAAATGTGCACTTGACAATTCAATCAACATTTCTTCTAAAAATTTGGCTAAAACGGACAGTCGCTAGTTTTCGCTGCGACGAATATCGAGATGGATATTCAGTCTATTTTAGATGCAACTTTGTTCTGGTAAGCATTCTCGGTACTGGAACTTTGCTTTGGCTGTTTCATACCATCTTCTCGTGTTATCAAGATAATTTTCGGAGAAATATTGATGTCTTGTGTGTATTTTCTGAAAGTTGAATGAAAATCGATAAACAATTTGTACTTCTTGGGCCCGTAATTTCTCTTATCTGAAAGGCAGGGGATATTTAGCTTGTTTACTTATCAAATTTAGCCCTGGTATATATCTCCCGTTAACTAAATAATAGCACAAGTATTGAAATCATAACTTGCAATCGCAAATGTTAACTTTGCGTAAGTATTTTGATTTCGTTTCGTCCTGCTTCATCGTTAACTGCCATATTGTTACTGTACTATCCCATCGCAAGAATTAAAATTGATCAAAAAATTCCTTCACCCAAAATTTATACGTTTTGAGAACGCTTGCTTCTTCTGTTGAAGTAACCTGAATTAAAATGGTCTGTAGCTTCTATACAATTCTTATTTTTTAATTTGTCAAATTTTATCTAATGACTGTACTTTATTATGTCTGTAAAATTCGCTGGCTAGTTAGTATGCATCGCTTGTTAGAACTCTATTTGCCCACAAGCATTACGAAGAAAAATATCTTGTAAAACATTTTTCCGACAGAACAAAGTATTTCTTCAAATCTTAAAATATTGTTTTAATAAATGAACACTAGGATATCATATAGTCAAAAAATACTACAGATCTGCGTACTTGTTGAATAAGCGCATCTTTCTTGTGGATCTCCACAATTTTCACTAATATAGAGAGGTGTGTAGGATCTCGATACCTTACAATTGAAATGTTGATTTTAAATATGTCACTCTTGAAACGAGTTCTATGAGTTTCTGCTGGGATCTTAAGACTACAGATTGGAAATGTTGATTTTTAAAGATGTCAGATTCAAACTCGCATTGCTTCTACAAGTATGTCGGATTTTCAGGCTGCACATTTTCAGAAAGGGTTCGATGACGGTCAAGTCTAAAAAAAAATGAATTTTGTTTGTATCTGTTTTGAAGTCGGCGCTGAGATCGTCTCGGAAAAAATTAGATACCTTTTTATAGATGAAAAGATTCTTAGATCCCAGCAAAATAAGTCTTGAGATTCTAGAAAAATAAGCGTTAAATTCGTTGAAGTATTTTGGTTCAAATAGATCGTTTTATATGCGTTGCTTTTAATTGAACAAATAATATAAGCTCTCGGATATTATCATACGTTGAAGTGCATGGAACTCAACTGCTCCGTTTGTACTTTCATCAGAAATTTGCTAATTTCAAACTTTAATGTTTTCCCATATTGTGAATATAATTATATCGTGCTTATTTAATGTGCTTCATTTTTTAATGAACTTTCACATTCAAGATGATTGTATTAATTATCCCTTTTGGGAAGTTTAAATTTAAGCTATATTTAATTACTAAAATTACAGGTCGTAGTTATTTAAAATTTCGCAATTATTTAAAATTAACCTGTACACGCACGTGATGCAGTATCAATAAAAAAAAAGTGTTGAAATATTTTGTTACAAATTGAATGTATTGTATTTGTTGCTTATAACTCGACAAAAAAATCATGAATCCATAAAACAGGACTGTTGTTTCTACCTTAACCCCTTAAGACTCGCATTTTCTTATCTAATAAGATGACCCCTCCTGTTTTGGAAAGGGGCTGTCTTTTCCATTCATCTAAGAAGGCATAGAATACTTGAGATGCTTATGGATTCTACGTAATTTTTGTGTCGAATTATGAAGCTAATTAATGATTAAATTTTAGTTTATAAGCCTAAAAATGCGATAATTCGATATACGTCAACATGATTTACGTCAATCTATTTTGTGAACGTAATTATTTCAAAATATTCTGATAAAGACTTTTAATGTGTGTCCCTTTTTTATGAACTTTTTCAATTCATGGTATCTTGTGATGACTAGTATAAACCGTCTATTTCTGGAAGTTTAAATTTATGATCATTTTACCCTAAAATAATTCAACTTAAAGATGGAATTTTTTATTCAAATATCCCATTTTCGAAATTATTTTCTATGTTCTGTGATAAAAATTTAAATATTTTGTACATTTATAGCATCCATTTACAAATCCTAAATTAAAAGCTATATTTAACTCGTGTCGATTAAATTTGAAACTTCACTATTTTCATGCAAACTTTATTATTTTAATTCAGGATTTAATGTTTAAATCTTGAATTTGAATATTTTCCTGTAAATATTTGTGTATAAGAAAATCGAACTGTATTAAATAAAAGGATCCATTAAGGCTCCTCAATTTCTCAGCAAAGGATGACTGATTGGCTCGGGCGCCCAGCGAATCAGAAATCCTCAGATTTTAACGCATTTGATCACCATGCCTGATCACCGTGGTGAACAATATGCGTTCAAACCTCTTTAACAAAAATCATATCTAGATGGCTATTTTAAGATTGAACATTTTTGGATAAATGACGAATGGATGCAATGAATGGTAATAGATCATGTAAAGTCTACATACACTTCATTAATGTTATATATTAATTAATGTTCCTTTTTTCATAAATGTTGTCAAAAATCTTGCAATTCTGAATGAATTGGCCAATACTAAAATCTGAGATATGGCCAAAAGTTTTTACTATAAAAGTATTATTGTCTCTCCTTCTCGGGAAAAATTCTTTTTAAAAGAATGAAAATATCAATGGGATGTTTGAAAATCGGAGTACCATTAAAACCATTTATAATTGTCAATTGGATTTTTTTAAAATGCGAAGTCTTCCGAACTTTCTTCCGTCTTTGGAAAATGCTTTACTTTAAAAAACTGTTTTACCTAATGGCTTAAGTAATATAGTAAATCTCTTAATATTATACTATTGCATCGAATCCCTGTTTCAAATATGTATGTGGATATTATCTTTAATATATTGATCTTGTAATCCATCTATTGCAAATAAAATGCTTTTATTTCATAGTTTGACTGTTTTGATTTTTATTAATCTCTAAGCTTCGCCTATTGTTTTGAAAATATTTAGAAATGGGAGCTACAGTTAGCAGGAATTTTAAAATTAAGATTTTATCTTGATCTTAAATATTTAGTTATTAACATCCTGTTTTTAAACGAGGTGCATTTCTGCTTCGAGGCGGATTTCTCACTTTTAAACCTCTGCCTGGGGATGTGTACTCGGGTAACATTCTAGAAGTTGGATCTTTCTGACGCATCTTGGTTTCGATAGTTAAAAATAATACCTACACAGTTTAAGAAGTAGATAATATTTTTAGAAAAAATCTACTTTCGCAATCGTATTTTTAGGTATCGAAGCACTGAAATGAGACATTACATTCAATGAATAATTTTATATCTTGGCTAATTTTCCTACTGCCAATACACCTGAATCAACCTCTCTTCAGTTCACCAGAGGGAGGACGTTAAGGCAGCCATTCACGAGCGCTACTTCCCCCGATATTCCAACTTCCAGCCTATCCATTTAGGCAGGTCAATCATGACCGCTCCACGCAGCGGAAATTCAATCGCTCCGTTCCTGACCTACATCTTCTCAAATTTTCCTCGGTGAACCACGCACTCCCCATACGTAGCCACGCCCGCCGCTGTTGATTTATGGCCCGGCAGTCCAAATGAAACGGTGGATATCCGGGCCGGTTTGATGCCCAACTTTCCACTCTACACCGCTCTAATTCTCATTGGTTTTTCGCATTCACGATCGGTTTTTGGTTAAAGCTCAGTTACGGGTACGGAGCCGTTTCTTCTTTCTTTGCATCGCCAACTTTTTGACGCCAGGAGGAAGACTATTTAGCGATATGTTTACATTTGTTTTGGTTGCGCAGTGGCGTTCAAATTGGTGTCTGGCGCGCGCATCAATAACTAAATTCTACGCTTGGAAAACCGTCTTGATTGTTCAGCTATGCGCCGATTTTAAATTTTATTGGACGATTTAATAGAGAATTTGCATATTTCGTTTGGAATTTAAAGTTTGACAGTTCGTGTATTTTAAACAGAGGTGTTTATTGTCTATGGCTGCAATTCTTCAAGATACAATTCATTACGAAACGATGTTTCCGGAAAAATTGGAAGCAGTATAGACTTATTCAAAACTTTGACAGCGGAAGCAAAGTTTGATTTTCCCCAATGAAGGTTATGGATGATTACCGGAATCTCGTTTGGGAGGAAAAAAACTAAATTCGTAACATTCAATAAAAAAAGCGAAGCTACTATTTTCGGGCTTTACTTGAAAGCAGAAACCGCTGATGTTTTAAGTTAAAAAAAAGAATTTGGCCGGTTCGCATTATGAGAAAGATAAAATGTTCACTGGTCGTAAACGTCCTCGTATCCGCAAACCGCCAAGCGGGGCCGACCTTGCGGGCCCATTGGAAACAATTTTGGATCAACCCAGCATTTAAAGTTTTGAAATAATACATAGTGATTAAATAAACAATATTAGAATTTGATGAATTTCATATTTATCGTTAAAAAAGGATTTGATAATTTAAAAATAATTTTAATATACTTTG
>BGPR01042732.1:0-13165 GCA_013235015.1 Araneus ventricosus
TCTTAATAGACGTATTTAACCGAATTAATTGTTTGGTTATGCGGTAGCAGCTCTTAATAGACAATGCCCTTCCAATCCTACCGGTAACAGAGCATAACTCTCTGGGAATGGATATTGGCCTTTGTGGAGGTTGATGGTGGATCACTCTAATAAATCCATGTGATACCACCCGTTGTTATACGTTTCAAATATAAATCGTTTTCGTTGTGTTTGAGCAATAAATTGCACGTGAAAGAATTACGCTCCACTTAAAATTTTCTCATAATTTTAGGGGTACCCAAACGTCAAGGCGACTACCGAAGCCAAAGTGCATCAAATGCTCGTAAATGGTCAAATTCGGCGCTTCGATCTCGCGCTATTTCACGAGTAGTAACGCGTTTGATTTATTTATGATAAGCTCCTTAATTTGGTCGTCATCAACCGAGGACGGTCTACCAGATCATTGCCGGTTTTAAACGCGAAATTCACCCCTTCTGGATTCACAAACCCTTTTTACACTTTTATTCACTTATTGTCCCGGTAAACAGCACATACCTTTTTCGGGGCTTGAAAAGCATTCTTGCCTCTGCGGTAGTAACAAAGCATTAAATGCCGAAAATATAATTTTTGCTTCACCATGTTTACACTAAGGCCAAAGAAACACAATTAAATCACTGTTCATGAAGAAAATATCTAATTTCATGGGTTCATAACAGCAATTCAGCGTCCTTACAGTTACCTGCCCGAAAGCCCTGGAAAACCTGCTGTAAGGAATTTCACCTTATAGTTGCTGTTGCCTGCAGCAGATGGCGCGGCACAAGATTATTCTGTAAACATTTTAGTTGGCTGTCGGACTTCAGTGAGACTGGTTGTTTGTGTTTGAGAATGAAGAGGCTGATTTGTGTGGCCATGACTCGAAATTGTAATGTATAGTTTCTTTTCTTCGTGTTGAATGTTTTTGTGTGTTTGTCTATTTATGTTGTGCTAGTCCTGTGTGTGTCATTAATAAACTAAATTAAAAAGAAATATTGCTTAATTTCTCGGCTACATTTTATAGGACACTACACTGCAAAGACTTTCCGAACAACCCAATATGATAACATTTCCATTAAAGTAATTAGAATCATTTTCAGATCTATTGAGCTCACCTGTACTTTTACCAGTAGTGTGATCATTTCGAGGTATGTTTGAGTATATGGAAGCAGTTCCGGACCTAACTACCCATTTGGCATACTGATGGTTCTCAAGGATCCAGCTGCGGCACAGGTCAGTGTCAAAGTTGCAACGAGCTCTGTAATCTTGACATTGGAAGTCTCGTTCGTCGGAGTAATCCCCGCAGTCGTCGGTGAAGTCACACAGCAGGTTGTCCTTGATGCATCTTCCGTTTCCACACATATATTCGTTGGAATCGCAAACCTGTTGCTTAGGGTCCACTGCTTTTGGTGGAGCGCAATCTTGGAAAGCAACGTCGTCTAGGCACACAGCGCTCATATAAGTGTAGGGACGTTGAGCGTCAAAGCGGACTCTGAAATTCTTCAGAGCACTCAGGGCAGCCTTTGCATGTGTCCAGACTTGAGAATAGCCTTCTACAAAAACAAGAAAGAAGATTTCAAGCATTTTATCGTGAAAAGAACGCATACATAAGAAAGTGTCAATATTTTGACAAAGTACTGATCGGTGGATACCGAATACTGTGCACCCCTTTACTCAGAATTTGAAACTATATCTCGTTATCTGTAGAAATCAAGAAAGAATGTCGGGGTGAATTTAAAAGAAAATGGAGGCGCTGCTGAGGATAGAAATTGACTGGGGAACCAGGTATAAATAAATAAATCTACTTTCCCTCCACATAAAAATATTAGCCAAATTTCGTTACTTTTTTATCATTACCGGAATTTCTTCATTTTGAATGGTGTGTCGTTAGAATTTCAAATTTTTGCTATCTGTTATAAGTAAAGGTTCAAAATAGTAAGAAATTTATTAATTTTACTTATTGCGTTTATTCGCACGCGCGTAGACACTTATACCAATAACAGTATGAAATATATTAATTTGTTTGCACGTCGTCATGGATGTGATTAAAAATGTATTTAATGAGTAAACAGATAATATTTTGGTTGAAATCTAGAAGCTGGCACACACCCTGAAATGCCAAAGCAAGAAGTTGGCCGCTGCACTTCATTGTGCTAAGTCGCCAAAGCTAAATGAAAGTAATACTTTGGCGACTTGGCGCCATTTTAAGAGTGTGATCCAACTTCAAGATTTCAACCAATATTTTAAACTTTAAATGAATGAGAATTATTTTGCCTCCTAATATGTGGAGAATTTGACAGATTTTTGGGATATTAATATAATCATTTGACAATTACCATCTTTCAACATAAAGCCTGTGCATGTTGAAAGACAGTCCATTTAAAGCTTTTCTAAAGTATTCCAGAAATATTGAGATTTATATTTATTTCTGTATAAGTCTTCAGGCAGAAAAAGCTAAGATAGCGATGCGGTGTTATACAGTCAATTCTGGATAATTCGAACTTGTTTAATTCGAAATTTTTGTTCGGTCCCTAGAATTTTGTATTAAAATAATGTTAAAAAATCGTGGACAATTCGAATTATATTTTGGATCATTCGAATTTTTCGTATGATTGCCCTTAAAATATTACGGTAAAAATTGTTCTTGAGACTTTTTTCAGCTAAGGTGCATTATTTATTTTAACGGTGTTTCTAAGGAAAAGAAAAGCGAGGGTTGGAATGTCACTATGCGTTGATTTCCGAGGATTTTTCTGTCCACCCTCTAATGTTATCCTCTCTACTGCATTCACTATTGATTGGTCATCCAAAGCCTGTCTGCATTTTCAGATTGCATTCACAGAAGCAATTAAAAATATCTGCCTTTTTTTTAAAGTGATGAATAATTAAGCTAGTAAAAAAAGTTTGATTTAATGAAAAAAATGTAGCAGTATTCTAAGATAAAATTTACGTGTTAAATCTTTGATCGTGGAGTTAATATTTTTTATTTATCTCTTCTGTTTGAGAGAATATATGTAATCCGCATTTTTGGATATTTTGAACTTTTTCTCTGGTCTCTTCAACTTCGAATTATCCAAGTTTGATTGTAGCATATTAAATTTATAGCATAGTTTGTTATAGTATTTTATTTAAAGCTTTCTGGCTTAGATTCGCACAATTCATCTCCACAAGAAAAATCAAATATACGTACTTCCGTAAAGATTATTGAAAGCGTCCCAAACTTTTTGGCTTCCAGATCCATCTTGTTGGGCATACACACTCAATTCACAAGAAAACCTTCCGCAGTAGAGCCAGAAATCCAAGGCACATTGCGCATGCGTTAAAGAAATGAGGGGCGACGTAAGGGAAGTGATGTCACCACGTCTTCCTGGTGCGCCATCTGCCAAAAGATACCAACCTGTTGTCGTGTTAGTGGAGTGATCGACCTTGGGTCTGTAGTCCCAATTTATCTGAAAGATAACGCCTCATTCAAAACGTATTCTGCTATTCGTTCAAAACGTATTCTGCTATTCGTTCAAAACGTGTTCTGCTATTCGTTCAAAACGTGTTCTGCTATTCGTTCAAAACGTATTCTGCTATTCGTTCAAAACGTATGCTACTGAATGAGAAAAAGCGTGTTCAGTATGTTTAATAAATTAATAATACACGAATTTCATTGAAACTTGCTTCATTTTAGTTAACGTTGCTGCTTTTGTAAAAGTCTTTAGGCAGAAAAAGCTCAGATAGCGATGCGGTGCAAGTTTGTTATAGCATTTTTTGTCGACTTTTAAATGAAATGTTTAATTAAAAGTTTCATTTACTTAGAAGTATTACTAATTGGTTATTGTGCTGCTATTTTGCACTAACCCTCTCGTACCTATCCAGGCGGTCTACAGGTTTCGCCTTAACGCCTAAGACGGCCGGTTTGATGCGCTTGTCTTCTTTCGAGGGGTGGTCGGGTAGATAGATGGCGTCATTGATAGGAGTGGTAAGGGGTCCGATTATCCTTGTTGGGGTCTTTTTCACAGCCCGCTGCAGTCAGGGCCGCCTGGGGTCGACCCGCGAGGAAATCAATTAAAGTAGGACGCTGACAGCTTTTTTACCTTGAATAGCGAGGAGTGTAAAGACCACACTGAATGGAAGAGTCCACTTAAATGTGGCAACCTCTCCACACACCCCGGTTTTAAAGGAGCTGGGAGGAAAATGTCCCCTCGGGATTAAAGAGTTAAGTTTAATCAGGGCCGTCTTAACATATCTCAGTGCCCCGGGCTGGAGATAGTTGGCGCCCCATCAGAATCTTAACTAGGAATTTGAACGTTTGTGGCCTAAAGAAAATAGCTACTTAATAAAATAGTTTAGGATAAAGAGAGAGAGGGAGAGAAAAGTCACCTGTTCTCCGATTAACATCTTATAGTTTGACAAATTTGAACCTTTTCATATTTAAAATTATAATTAAATAATTTCTTTAATCAAAATTAAAATACTTAAGTAAAATCAGTTGTAAATTTGCAGCCGCCTTTGGATCATTGGCGCCTCTGGGCCACGCCCCAATTTGCCCATTGGATAAGACAGCCCCGAGTTGAATATTATTTTGCTTTCACTGTAAGCAAAATTGACAGCTCACTATAATCTTAATATAAACAGAATTGAATTTTGTTTAGAGTTTCATCATTAAAATTATAGCTCTGCATCAGATTTTGGACCAAATCCTTCCGAGGGTTGACTGTCTGTCGGTCTGTGCATTTGCGAGTTTGTGAACGCGATAACTCAGAGAAACGCAACGACATAGGCGGTTTTGTCGCCAAAACTGCAGATTTGTATCAACTTTTAGACCCAATCGTAGGCAAGGAATGCATTCAAAACCCGCACTCGGTTTATTTCACTGCTCTATGAGATATGAAACGCCCCATATTCTTTTAGTATACGAAAAAGTCGAGGAGATTCTTTTAGTACGAAAGAGTCGAACACTCCCGTGGATTTTTTTAAAATCACATCTGGCTGTTGAAAACTTCTGCTTCAGTTTAACGAGACTGACAAATCAACTTACTTTGGTATGCGTGTCATTTGCTTGAATAGGCATCCACTTGAAAACAGCGTCGTGTTCGTCGTCGTCGTCATCTGCTGCTCGTTTTGCTCGAGTTTGTTTTTTATTTTTGTGGAAGATTTCCCAGCCACACAATTCTTTGTTTTCGAAGTCGCAAAATTCTTTCACTGAAATAATATGAATGAGTTTAATATAGATTCAAGGACTTCAAAGAAAACCAACTATTTAGGCAAAAATAAGATTCATTGAATTTTGTTTGAAATATAAAGTGAAATTTCTTTGTTAAAGATTCGTCACGAATTTCGCATATTCGTTTAGATGTTTGAATTTTTAATCCAGCTATTTCACAGTTTTTTATTTCTTTTGATAACAACCTGCAATAAAAAGTAATGATCTTTTGACTTTTACACCTTATCGATATTTCAAACTCTCATTTCCTAGTATTTGTTTAATTGTTTCACCAAGTTTTATGAGTCTTATATCTTTCATTTGTTGAAGAAGATACCTCTTCTTCAACAAATACTGTTGTTACCATTAATAAGATTTAAACCCAATCTTACTTTTTATTTCATTATATCCGTCCATTCAAACAATTAAAAGTTTTAATAAGAAATATCTGCTTTGTTGTTGCTGTAAAAACCTTATAATTTGTAACCAACAAACATGCATTTTAAAATAGGATATATCCATATTTTGGAACTAAATTTTTACACCGAGACCAAGTCTCGTTTATAACGTTTATTATAATAAGTAACCTTCTGTCAACATTTGAATGGTTCCTTAGTACGATAGACGGACAGTGTTCGACTTACCACAATCAGCTTCGTCGCTACCATCCTTACAATCCTTTCTAAAATCGCATCTTTTATCACCTGCGATGCATTTTTTGTCTTCGATACAGAAAAACTCAGTTGGAAGGCAAGGCGTGGGTGTTGTTGGTGGTGTAGCACTTCCCGAGACTGTGACTGGCGGTGTAGCACTTCCTGTGATTGTGACTTCTTTTGGCGGCAATGTGGCCTCTGGATGCAACCTTTAAGAAAAACATCAACGGCATTATTGACTTACCTCACTAAAACATTTCAATGGATTTAGCGCATAACTAGTTGGTGTTACTCATAAATTAAGTAAATCAGTCTGCTTCAAATTTTTGAATCTTTGGAGTCCAAATTTCTCTGTTGTCTAATTTGAGGATACAGTTTGTTTCGGGAATGTTATTTCGTTATGGATAAAATATAGAGCAATTCTTTGAAAGTAAAATCGTCAAGGATTTTAAAATAAAATGGATGCATCACAGATAATTTTAACCCTTAAAGGACCAGTGTTGCCTTCAAGAAACATACCCAATTTTGTCTTCTAAAATCTTGAGAATAAGACCGAAGCTCTAATGCCTGTTGTTGCCAATAGGATACATACTGAAATTTTTATTAAATAGATTTACAATATATAGATGGCAACCTCAGTGCTGATAAAAAAATAAAAATAAATGGATACTTTTCACTTCAGGCTGCATCTTTTTATGTTTGTTCTTACACTTGAGAATACAATATTTTTTTCTACGGTGTTTAAAGAAATTCCTTATTCGTTTTATTATTTATAAAAATTTATCTGTATTTGACATTATAGAATTTTATCAAGGCAATTTTTTTCTGGAAAAAAAGCCCAGTGTTGTCAATTGGTAACAAAATGTTTTTTAGCCATAAACCATACTTAAAACAAAATATGATTTCTTAAAGTATTTTTCCCATGTTATATTCAAGAAATGGAAATTTTAAAAAATTTAATCAATTTAAAAAAAATCGGACTTTTAAGAGTTCATTTGTAAAAATACAGTTGTCTACAACAATCTTTTTAAACCAATATCAAGTATTTATGCATTAAATTATTTGAGTAAAATTGTCAGGTGAGAAAATAGTTGCGTTAAAAATAATTAAGCACTAATTAATTACTAATAACATTTAAGAGTAATAAATAATTGCGATAAAATAATTAAATAGTATTTTTTATGGAAGAGACATTCAGTTTTAATATCAAATTTTGCTTACTTGCATCCTTGAGAGAAAGAAATGTCATCCATTGCTATGACGTCGTTGTTGATTCCTGCCTTGCCTTCTATAATGACTTGGAATGGCACTGTGTCATTGAGACCCACAGTTCCTCTCATCCAGAAATTTCCAACTTCTCCTGTTTGTCTCCATATTCTCGTATATTCTTTGGCGGCTTTATCCTTTATGGTGGTGTAGATGTTCAGCTGGTTAACATTCTGTCCAAACATGAAGTAATAGAATCTCATTTCGCACTCTCCTTTAGCTACACTGTATAGCACATCAGATATCAGCCTTGCCCTCTCATGCAAACCTCCAGAAGAGCCTTTTGACATGGCTATGTAACGGCCATCTTTGTTAGACAGCGTATGATCGTAAGGTGGGCCGACCCTCGCAGTGGTGTGAGCCGCTGTCATTCCTTTTTTTATTTCCCAAGTCAGTGGCGCGACATCATCTTTGAATGGTGTAAATATGCCATAAGTGTTGTTTTCAAAGTCTACTGTAATGAATTCCTTAGCTGCGCAACCGTCTTCATCTGTTGCATCTCCGCAATCGTCAGTTAAATCACAGACTCTGGAATCATCAATGCACGCTCTGGTAGTTTTGCAGCGGAATCCTAGGCATATATCGTCTGATCTCTTTGGAAGTGCGCAATTCAGGAATTCGATGTCATCGATGGCTAAGAAATCTGATCTGTAGAAAGCACCTTTTTTATTGAAACTTATAGAGAAATTGTTCTGTCGTCCGATTCCAAATGTTTCGAGCTTCCACGTGTTAGACGGAAGTATATTAACCATATTGGTTGTTTCATCGCCGGTTTCAATTGAAATGATAGGTTTGAACCACGTAGATTTAGCTACATACCAAACTGAAAATTTACAAGGTGAAGCACATCTTGAAAACAAAGGACTTTTGAATTCATCTACGGGTCCAGTTTTTGTTTCAAGACTTGTATGGATAATTAGATAAGAGCCTTGGCTTGTATTTGTCGTTTTGTCCACCTTCGGAGCGTCTGGTGAGATGTTTTTGGCATCTTCTGCAATTGTAACATTGATTTCTACTCCATCACCTCTTCGAGTGAGAGGCTGCCAACCACACTTCGATCCACTTTCGAAGTCGCACAATGCTGGACAACTTTTTTCGTCTATACCGAGAGGACAGTCAGTTTTGAAGTCGCACACAGCATCCATCGGCACGCACGAATTATCCTCACAGGTGAACTGCCCTTTTCTGTCACAAACACCTTTCGGCTGGATGGTTGGTAACGGCGTGGTAATTACAGTGTATACAGGAATGCATTCTGGAGTAAAAGATGTATCATCAATAGCAAGTTCTCCTTTTCTACCAGAACTAGGGAAACCTTCAATGACCGCATGGAAATTAAATTTATTTGTCAATGAAATTTCTGCTCTCTGCCATTCATCCCCTTGGGAACCATAAAACTTAGCAAGTTCGATCGATTTAAGACCATCTGCCTCTTGCACACGGACAGAGATTCTGCTGCTGTAAGAAGAATACAAGTGATACCAGAATCTTATTTTGCATTTACCAGAAGTGTCAGCAAAGAATGGAGTACTGATGAGTTTAGGAGTTTTCCATAGATAATAAATGCTTTCTCTTGAAACAATCAGAAAATGACCAGTTTCATCACCTTTGGTGTGGTCCCGATCCGGGCCAGTTCCTTCTGCAAGTTGCTCTCCTGATGTTCTTTTCCATAACATGTCAGCTTTAGTATCCTGGGTCCAAGTGCACCATCCTTTCTCAAAGTCACATCTCTCTAAATAATCTGCGCAGTTTGTTTCATCTGAGCGGTCAGGGCAATCCTCGCTGAAGTCACACACTAAACTGCTGTTAATGCATTCTCCACTTTGGCACATAAACTCGCGGTCGGGGACACATTTTCTTTTTTCTGGTGGCGCACATTCCAAAAAGTTGATCTCATCGAGTGCTATATCTCCTTTGCTGAAAGCATGTGAAGCTATGAAATCCAAGTGCCAGCCAGATTCCCTTCTATTTATACTAACTGTAGCATTTTGCCATTTTTTTCCCTGATCTGAAACCTCTTCCCATAGCATAACGTCCTTTTTGTCGCTGGTCTGCAGCTGCAGTTTCAGAGAAACTTCATCATCCGTTATTCCAGACATAAAGAAATAGAAACTTATTTCACAAGATGCAGCTGCCTGTTTGAAGTCAACAGATCTAAAATAGGACGAGCTGGATATCGTCCCTGTGTTCGCTTTGTCCACATACATATAATAGCCATTTCCAGAGACATCAGATGTAAGTCCATTAGAGCCTGTTTGACCCTTCCTTCTAACCCATCTTCTTCCTATAGAATTTCTCCATCCACAGGTAGGGTTTGAGCTGTCGTCAAAATTGCAGGTTCCGCATTTCGCTTCGTCAGCAGAATCGGAACAGTCGGGAACAAAATCACATACTTTTTCATTGTCGATGCAACGTTTGTCAGCTTTGCATAGGAATTGATCTGCATTACAACTTTCTTCTGGTTCTTCTGTAGGATCTATAATACTTAAAGGAAGGGATTTGTTTGACACAGCGCAGCCTGATGTAAATGAGACATCATCCACGGCCCATCCACCTAGTGGTTTCTCTCTGCCTACTCGAGATTCAACAATAATCTCGAAAGGTTCCTTGAAGTCTCCTAAAGGTAATACGACTTTTTCGTAATATTGTCCGGGTGGCTCTCGAGTGGTGAATATTACTTTCCACACATTGATTTCATCTCTTCGAGCATAAACAGTTAAAGTTCCTATATCCTTCATCTCATCATATTTCGTTGAATTATATATAGTGCCATAAGTGTAGAAAAATCTGAATGTGCACGAACTATCAACGGCTTCCATAACTTTCGACGCCATTCTTGCAACGCTGCCTCTAACGTATGAATTACCGAAGTATAAAAATTGTCCATTAACCGAATTTCTTGTATGGTCCCGAGTAACTAAAATTTTGTTGTACCATGAAGTAGGATTTGATTTCGCTATTTGCCACATATAGTCCGTTTCGGGAGCTCGCTTCCAGCCACAATAATTACTGCTTTCAAAATCACATCTGCCAGGATACAGATCGCAGCCGGCCAGCAGTCGGTTTTCATCTGAATAGTCCCCACAGTCATCGACAAAATCGCACTTAAGATCCTTCGGTATGCAGTTTCCATTTTGACATAAATATTGGTCTTCCTTGCACTCCTGAGGTTCTGCAGTTCTTGGGATGTAGCAGCTCTCGAATTCGAGATCATCAATAGCAATGACGCCCGTTGCTGATTCTCTTTTTCCGACAATACCTACCCTGAATCTATTTTGTATTCGGCCAACAATAACTTCAGCTCTTCTCCAAGACTTCTCATGGTCCCCTTCTAAACGGAAGATCTCAGTGGTAGTAGTTTGATGTCCTGAATCGAAATACACATAAAGAGCTTCGGTATCCCACAAACCATAGAAATAATACCAGAAGAACATGCGACATGAGGCTGATGACTGTATGAGAAGAGGGCTGTTGAAGTGGGCTTCAGCTTTGTACAGCCAGCGCTGCAATATATTCACCTTCATATAATAACCTTCGCCTGATAGTCCTTTTGTATGGTCAGTGTCTGGTGTCTCGGTATAGTTAGCGAGGGTGCGATTCCAGGCTGCTTGGCCATTGGTAGACCGAGATTCCCAGTTGCAAGGCTGGGGCTCGTCGGCTTCAAAGTCGCAGCTGGTGCCGCAGTCTTTCTCGTCGCTGCCATCTTTGCAGTCGTTGTAAAAGTCACACCTGAAGTCATCTGAAATATGGTCTTCTCCGTCTTCGCATGAAAAGTCGGGCTTTCTGTCCTCTATAGGTTTGCATTCTCCTTCGTATACAGTGATGTCGTCCAGAGCGATGAAGGTGTTCTTACTGCGAAAGATGATTAATGGGAAAATTATATAAAAATGCAACAGATATCATCAAATTATTAGAATAAAATTCATTTTTTAAAATGCCTTTAATAATTAAATTACACTTCAATGAGTTAAATTTTCCTTTCACCTGAACAGTGTTAAAACTGCAACTGTTCAACAATAAAATAATTATGAAACACCAGCCATAACTTCTCTAAAACTCGAAACAAATACATCGATTTGAATCAACGACTTAAAAAATAGCATATTAAAACACGTTGAAATATTTCTAACACAGAAATTTTTTAGTTCGAAAATCAAACAATCTATTAAAAGAACTGTGAAATTTAAAGGAAATGTCAGTCTGGCCTTTCATATCTGAATCTCTTTTTATTCGCTCAATAAATGCCTGAATTTATTATCGCTAGATGTTTGCTTAGCAGCCTCAAAACTAATTATTATTCAAAACATACAAATTTATCTAGAATTAAGCATGAAAAATATCATACAATTTAGCAATAGAAATCTTCTACTTTTGATTTTTTTTACTTTGGAAAATAAATACTCGAAATTTGATAGAAATTAGCATCAGACATTTCTCTACTAAGATCTTAAATCCTGTTGTCGGTTGAATCGTTAGATTTTGATCATAATAAAATGGCTCCATATAAATAAATTAAATCACTCCATAAATCTTAAAACATTTGTAGTTGACATCGGTTCGATGATTTAAGACACATTAGATATATACTAACGTTGTAGTCAGCTGAGCTTCAAAAATGATTTGGTATTTTCCTTCGTCGTCGTCCTGTTTGATGTCGGATTGCTCGTTGTTCCACCTGCCTAGTTTTTCTTGCGTGAAGTGCTGCAGTTCGGTGATTTCGTCGGTAGCGACGTTGTACATGGAGACAGTCAGCGCGCCGTCGAAGCTTGTCCCGTTTCTGAAACTCCAGTAGTTGATGCATCGGCTCTTGGCGGAGGGGAAGTACGGCGATAGGAGTCGAGCGGGCTTGGGGGTGGCCTGCCAGTCGTTCACAATATGGGCGTACAGGTAGATTCCAAACTGATTGCCGAAGGTTACGTCGGTGTCGGGACCAGCCTCTGTGATTTCGCCAGATCCTCTCATCCAGTCCAGGTCAGCGTCTGGGTCGTTGACCCACAAGCACATGTCGTCTTCAAAGTTGCAGGAACCTAATGATGGGCATTCTGTCTTCACGGCTATGTCGTCCAATGCAATTTTGCCGCTTGAAAATGCTGAGCCGGTTGTCACCTGAGAGGAAATAAAATGGCACATCCATAAAAATACGTATCTCCATTTAACAGTGGTTTAATTTTAATTTAATTTTTTTGGGGGGAAAACACCGCCTGCATAGCTGAGTTTATTGGCTCAAATATTTTAAGAATTATTTAAAAACTTCTCTCATTATCTATACACTAGAAAATACACCCGTCATGGTATGACGGGTTCATATTGCCTCTTCATTCTTGAGATTTCCGTCAAATCTGACGTGATTAAATAGATATATATGCGAGAGAAGTGTTTAAAATTGATTGGAAACAAATAAAAGAAACATTTGTATTATGACAGGAATTTGTTTTTTATTTTGCATATTTCTTTATTCAAAAACATCTCTTGGTGAACAACATTCAGTGTGAAGTATTTTTCGTTGTTTAACAATTTCCCTTGTATTTCAGATGTTTTGTATAAATTTTAACGTTGACAAAAATATTATCAAATTATATCATCACGATTGCACTAAATAATTAGATGCATCGTGGCGTCCAAACTATATCACGTGCATGATATACCACTGACGTAATTTACTACTTTCTATTAAAAAACTGAAATTAATTTGAAATATACGATTAATATAATCTAAAATTTCTCGGGAACTATTGATCATAGCGAGATAAATTTTATATCAATGGACAGCAAATTTTATTCCACTATATTAGAGCTATTAAATTTGAAATTAGAACGACAATTACTCTTTTAAATTTGAAATTACTGAAATTTCCGTTTCTTTAAGCACACTCTATTCACCACTTTCTCATACCTTGAAAGTACTAATTCTATTTTTCTATATTTTTTCCTCCCCTTTACAACTGTCTCAGCTTAAAGAGATGTTATTCCTATGACTTTTAAGAGAGGCGTAATGGTTTATGTCAGGAAAAGAAACAGAATGAATTGAAAGCAAGCTGAAACAAAG